>NW_019014409.1:49620-61257 GCF_000150535.2 Carica papaya | reverse complement strand
TTACCAGAAAACAAAGTTCATCATCAAGCCATTTCACAAATTCCACGACATCTTCGATGTTCTGATAAACTGCATTATTCACCTCCCGTATTAGTGAGTTCACAAATTCCCCTTGAGTTTCTACATCTGCCTTTATCTATCCAAAAAGAAACAGAAGGTCAAACTGTCGAAACTAAAGAAGAGAAAAAAATAAGAAAATATTTAGGGGAGAGGAGAAGAAAAACAGATTAGTATAGATCTAAATACAGCATACTGTAGCTAAAAGAAACGAGGTGGATTCTTGTCGAAGATGAATTCACATAAAAACATTTGTTTATGCTCCCTTTGATAATTGAGATTCCAGGAAAAATAAACAGATAAGGGGAGAACACTTCAGATTACAAGTTAGTAGCAGCAGGAAATGAAGATTTGAAAACGTAAACCTTTTAGTTTCTCTTCTTGGTACTTAGACACTAAACCTGAAAAACCTATGATGATATATCTAACTAATAAACTAAGCTTTAAGTATGTAAAAGAAAGAGAAAATGGCATATTGGCATAGGAAGAGAAAATGGGCAGGCACTTACTGCAAGCAAATGTGATGATCGGTTTTCGATTTCACCAATCATGCTGCTACGAACATTTGCAACATCTGGAGCATCAGAGATTCCTCCATTTGAAGAGTCCTTTCTAGAATCCCTCTTCATGAGTGAATGATAAAACTCAACCACCTGCGGAGCTCTTTGCATCACTCCTGTGCTAGTACTAGCTGAGAACTTGGGAGGTGGTGGAGGTGGAGGTGGAGGTGGAGGTGGTGGAGGAATCTGAGATGAAACTTCCTGCTTAGGTCCGGTAGAATTGAAATACGAAGGCCTGGGAGGAGGGTTTGGAATACGCAAGGCTCTTTTCTCAACATCCAAAGAAGCTAAAGCTTTATTGGTTTCTTGACAATTCCCATTGAGATGAGCTCTTTGAACAGCACCCAGATCATATTTTTGAGAAACCGATGCTTCTGATTCTTTTTCCATCTCTTTTGTATTCATAAACACATCAGATTGCCTTCTTTTGTTCTGTGTCAACTCATCAATGCAGCACTTTGATCCACTTATGGAGTGTCTTCTAGGACTTCTTGCTTCCTCCAAATGAACCCAGTTTTTGTCCAAAAAATCATCTGGGTGCTCTACATTGGACAAATCCTCACTAGTAATAGGCCATTTCTTTAACTTTTTAATTAGCTTCACTCTATTTGATCCGCTGTATTCTAAGAATTCATCCCTTTGATAAGGCAGTGAATGAACAGATTCACCATTTTTCTCAGCTGGATTAGGACTCGATACCTTATCAGAATTAAAACTCGAGCATGAACTACGAAGCTCATCGCGTAGACATGAATTAACCCATCTAAGATATGCAAGCTCCTCAACCTCATTTAACCTGCTCATTTGTAAACCCTCAACTTGTTTACACAGGTCTTCATTTGTGAGTCTTAGCATAGAAGCCTCAGCTTTGATCTTTGCTATAATCTCACTCTGGTAATAGCCAGGAAACAAGACAATAGAAAAAGGGTAAAGATAAACTCTGCTCAAAGAAATTCGAAGCTTTCACTTAATCACTCAACTATGTAAACTGACAGATCATAATAAGAAAACAGTGGACTAATCCAGGAATGTAAAGCTCCAATCTTTTTCAGAAAATTAAAACAGTACAATTTACTAGAATTTGATTGGTCAGTTTATCAATTATCAAATAGTTTAAAAAGTTCAAAAGTACCTCATTAACTTTGGCAAGGGAAGTTAATTGAGACTCCAAAGAAGAAAGCTTGCATGATAGATTCCTCTTCTCCATCTGCAACTCCTTGTTCAGCCTTCTCAATTCCAAAACTTCCATGTCACTTGCAGGCACCTCCTCTTTGCTTTCCGTGATGGAACCCAAGGCACCCAACTGCTCAGATAAAGCAGTCTTCTCTCTCTCCAACAATTTAACTCTTTCCACAAGTTCATCCACCTCATTTTTCTTCACCTCCAGGTTCCTTTCAAGATCCAACGTCATAGAATTCCTTTTCAATTCTGATATCTCTGCCTGCAACTTAGACTCCCTCTCTTTTGAATCTTGAAGCAAGCTCCTAAGGTGGTCCAATTCAATAAACAGGTCTCTTGACCCGGAGGAATGTCTCCGGTGAGTTGGGTAACCTTGTGGATGGACTTGGGAGACATTGGCTGAGCAGGATAAATCTCCCATAAGAGATCTTTTGACCCGAGATTGAGAAGAAATCTTCTGGTTAGCAATGTCGGAGTTTGTGAGAGGCGGCTTCTTAGCTGGGACTGTTGCTTGGGGCTTGGTTTTCTTGTCTGCCGTGAAACCTTTGACGATGTTTGATCCCCATGAAGACTTAGGTTTCAGAAGATTCCCACCACCGCTCTTAGTATTTTGAGCTTTTGGCGGCTGATTTTGATCAGAAAATTTGGAAGCTTTAACTCTACTTTCTGTTGGGTGTTCTTCTCTCATCTTCAACCCAAATTCTAACTTGCACTATTTAAGAAACTACACTCCAAAAATATGAATTTTCAAATTATGAAGCTTTCTGTTAACAGAAACCCGTAAGATTTCAGAAGAAAAAAGTTACAAGAAAATTCATTTGGGTAGCTGAAATTGAAAAGCTCTCCGTCAACAAAAACATCAAAACTTTACAGGAAAACTCAAAGTGGGTTGCTCTTACTTCAGAATCTGGACCTGAAACTGAAGCTAACCTCCCAATAAAAATCCACGAAGATGAAAACTCGAAAAGGAAACTCAAATCAAGGTAGCTCCTAAACCAAAAATAAGAACTTGGGTCCTTTCTTTTTTGTTGAAACTCTTGAAACTTCTCTTGGCGAGACCAAATGGGGCCTGATCAATCTTGATGACCTTCCTTTTTTCTGCTCCCCGTTAAATCAAAAGTTGGGTTTGAAGATTTGAAATTTGAAGAAGGCGTGGATAGAAAGAGTGAAAAATTGTTTAGGAAAAGCTCCTGTCCCAAGATCATATGAGGAATTTGTGAGAAAAGTTGCAGGCTTTTTCTCTTTTGTTCATTGCTCGCCTATTTTTGAACTTTTGAAATTTGAATCTCTGTTTTGTTTATTATTGTTATTATCATTTTCCCTTCTTGGGATTCTTTCCATGGTGGGAAGAGTCCGAGGATGGAACTGCAACGGTCGTATTTCCTTTGTTAAGGATATTTTTGTAATTTTCTACGAACTTCTTTTTAAATTCTCTATTTTAATTCTTTTTTTTTAAAAAAAATTAAAAATAGGATAAAATTAGCAAAAGATTAATAAAAACTAAATTGAGAATTATTTTATTTGATTTTTTTATACCTTTCGAAACGATTTCACAACTCGTATAAATCGGAATATAAAATCCCGTGAATTAACGTAAAAATTAAATTAAAGAAACATTATAAACTATATTATATTATATTAATAAACATCTATAAACGAAGATACAGATAATATAATTTTAGTTTTATAGTACTCTCCGTTATATATCTATTTCAAAAATAACTAATCACATCAATGTAGAAGTAAATACTAATTTAAAGAATAAATATGTCTATTTGTCGTTTGAACAAATTCGTTAAATTTTAATATTATCATTCTTTCAAAAAATTACGAGTAAAAAATAATTCAGGTGAAATATATTTTATTCTGTATCTTTTAACGTGTCATCATCATAACTGAATAATTCATACAACATTATTTTCATAAAGTATCGTTGTCAAATTTTTTATAAGAAATAAATTACATGTTTCTCGAATATGTTGAATTATTAATTTTAGTCATACATATCCTTAATTTATCTTACGTATAACAAATATTTATACGTAATTTAAAGAAGTAATAGTTATTTATCATCAAAATTTACAACTCTTTCTATATAATCTAACATAGTAATATAGATATATATATATATATATAAATTATATCTCCAACGAAATTTCAATGGTAATTCGGTGCAAATTATCAATTTAACATTACAAAATCGTTCATTAAATGTTAAATTCTCCCGACTCACATCAAATTAAATAAGAATTTTTACACACCCGTTAATTAACATATTAAAAATTACAATTTAAAATAAAAAATTACTAAAATACGAAAATTTGAGAACTTAACATTGCTGATAAGATTCGCGTTCGTTGTTTTTTATAATACTGAATATTTAAACATAATAATTTTTTTAAATTATGTAATTTTAGTGTAAACTAAATTTTTATGATTTGTAGAAATATGATAAGAACTTGTGAATAGTTGAAGAATTTACTTAAAGTTATAGCAAATGATCTCCTTTTTTTTATGTTCTTCCCCTCTCCTTTTCTCTCATATTTAGGACTTTCTAGTTTTTTTTAAAACTGAACTCCCACATGTAAACATATTCATATGGTGGGTCACAAAAAAAGTTTAGTTATTTACATTGAATTCTATAAGTAAAGGTTAAATTTTGTGAATGATACTCGTAGATTCATTGTCAAATGATAAATAATTATTTTTTTTGTTGGGTGTTAAAACATGTGGATTATGCAAACCTTGGGTTTTTTACTGTTTTTTTTTATGTCGCAGACAGAATTGGGTAAGTATAAGAGATGGGGAATGAAATGTCTTTTGAGTTTCTGTGGAAATATCTTCAGACCTATTTCGCGCATGTAAAGCGACCGGCTTTCTCTCTTCTGGGTCAAGACTACTGCGAGCTGGGTGGTGATTGTAGTCCTTGCTAAGCCGTTTTTCGTTGGTAAAAAGTACTCGACCACTGGTATGTATATATATATATTTTCACGTATAGGATTGGTCCTTCATCATCAATTTGAATCCCAGCTGGGTTTATCGTGATGTAGTTTTACAGTAACGGGAGAGAAATGGAGTTTTTTGGGGTTAGTTTGTGACTTAATTTGACTGAGCCTTGGTACTCTTTGGGGTTGTAGATTGAAATGGTTGTGATAATTATGACAAATTCTTTCATGGGTGTATCTTGTTTCCATAGAAGTGGGATTTATGGTTCTAGTTATAATGGGAAACTAGTTTCATCTTGTGGGTTTTCAAATTCACAGAAACTTATATATCGAGTTGGTTGGAGCAGAATAAATGTTGAAAAGATAAGATTTTTGGATTTTAGGATGCTTACTGTTGGAGCTGTTAATGCCTTATCCAAGGGGGAGACTGATAATGTTCTATCTGGTGGTGGGATTCTTGAAAAAGAGTTTGAGTTTAGGCCAACTTTTGATGAGTATTTGAAGACTCTGGAATCAGTTAGAACAGGGCGGGAAAAGAAGCAAACCCATAGATCAGATAGAGACAAGGTGAAGCATGATTCTAGTGGAAGTGATGTGCTGGAAACACCGATTTTGGAAAGAGGTGAAAAAGATGTGAAATTGAGGGATTCAGGTGGATTTCCAAAGGGAAAAAAGATGTCTAAAGTTGGCAAACACCAAGTGAATGGGAATGACAAGGGAATCGCTGCTCGAGAAGGTAAAGTGAGACATGACTTTGACCATGAAGAGAGGGGCATTGGAGAATCAAGGAATCGCTTAAATAGAGAAAAAAGAGGCAGAGACGAAATAGTACCAATTATAGTGGGAGGACAGGCCATGAAAACGAAACATTCTAAGGACTCCAGGTTGGGTAAGAGTAAGAAGCTTCAAGATCCTCAAGAAGGCTCCGTGATATCATATAATGCTCATAGCAAAGGAAGTACCATTGACAAGAAAGGGGAGTTAGGTCGTAACAGAACTTCCACAGATATGTTGGGGAGGAAAGAGAAAAGCTTCAAAGGAGAAAACTTTGGTGTTACACTTTCAAAGGACCGTATCCAGGCTGAGAGAGATGCCGAGAAGAGAACTGTATCAAGTAGTCTAAGGTTAATTAGAAGCAGCAAAAAAGCATCCGGCAATGAAAATTATGGTAGTAGTTTGGAAATGGAAAGAGCCGCCTTTAAGAATTTTGAGGAACCTATTGATGTTGTGAACAAGCCAGGAGTTCCAAGGATAGAAATGGAGGAGAGAATTCAGAAGTTAGCCAAATGGTACGGACTTTATGCTGTCTTCTTAGTTTCTGATCAGTACTTTTTTTATATTTAAGAAACTATTTTTATATAAGATAATTGGACTCGCTTTTAGCTATTAGAATTATATCTAAGGTCTCTTTATCATTGGCTTTGAGGCCAATACTTTTTAGCATCCTATTAAATAGAGACATCTTACTGATGGTTTATGGAAGCAAAGTCTGGGAATTAAGATCTGAAATGTCTGGCTTTTGTTCTTTCACTTCCCCGGACATCTAATCTGTATAATTTAATAGACATTGGTTCTGTGGACTTTATAGGGTTTTTGACTTGTACTAGCTTTTTCTAAGAACGGCACATCCTTGGTGCGAATTCCTTGTTTCCTGAGTAAATGATGTGGTTTTCAGTTAACATATCCAGTTTGAGGGATATAAAATCCTATTTCTTAACATAATTATGGTCTTTGTTTGCAGTTTTTTTCATAAGAAGTTTTGGATCTATGTTAATCTGCACCTTGTTTGCATTTTCGAGTTTCATTGCTTGCTGTACTTATTATATTCTGTCTGATTCATGTTAAATCAGTTTGTTTTAATAGGTTGAATGGTGCAGACATTGATGTACCTGAATGGACCTTTTCTAAGACGATGCGAAGTGCAAAAATCAAATATACAGACCATACTATATTGAGGGTGATCCAGATACTTGGTAAACTCGGAAACTGGAGGCGAGTTCTACAAGTAATTGAGTGGCTTCAAATGCGTGAACGTTTCAAATCCCACAAGCTCAGGTAAGTTTTTATGTTCAACTTATGATGGATAGCATGTGTTGCAATGTAACTGATTTTCTGCATTAACTAATTAAGATGTGGAATAAGTAGTTTACTGAAAAAATCCACATGAGCTTCTCTGTAATTTGAAATATATGAAATTTTCGTTGAGCCTGGGGAAGGTAATTCCTTGAAAATGCTTCTTTGGAAGTTATCAATTTTTTTAACATTTTCATTTGCTTGTCCGGGACTGGATGGGCAAAAGCAGTGCTTGTTGGTTCTTAGTTTTTATAATATATGTTGTTGTACCAAAATCGATTATTTATTTAGTTCTCTCAGGAAATTGTCGTCATGATATGTTAGTTCCTTTGACTAAGTGTCCTCATTATGCTCTAGATACATTTACACGACTGCTCTTCATGTACTTGGGAAGGCAAGGAGACCTGTGGAAGCTCTCAATGTATTCCATGCGATGCAGGTAATGCACATTACATTCTAGGTATTTTCCTTGCTCTTTTATCGTGATTGCAGAGGAGGAAGAAGGAAGTTCCCAATAAAGTTTTCTATTTTTCATTCTTCAGCAACAAATGTCATCATATCCCGACTTGGTAGCCTATCATTCTATTGCCGTCACTCTTGGACAAGCAGGGCATATGAAGGAACTCTTTGATGTGATTGATAGCATGAAATCTCCACCTAAGAAGATGCTCAAAACAAGCGTACTTGTAAAGTGGGACCCTCGGTTAGAACCTGATATTGTTGTCTATAATGCGGTGAGTGGTTGCTGCTTATATCCTGTTTCTCTGTATAGTTGTCTGTATCAGCAATTCCAATTTCTATATCAAGACGGATATTGATGGCGAATGATAGAATCCCTCACTTTCAAAGTTAAATAATACTTTTGTTTTTGAGGCTGTGTGTGATATAATACCAAATCTGTGTGGAATTTGTTTGCAAGTCTATATTTATTTAAACTATAAGATTGTGAGCTTCCTATTGAAAATGAAAACATTTAAGGTCATGTGGAATTTCATGCAGAATTGGAGCAATACATTTTAAATTCTAACAATTTTGACGGAATTTGTACTGTATTTTTTTATTCCACTTGAAATTCTATTTGAATATAATTTTTTTTATTATCCTAATACAATTTATAAGCTCTCCTAGTTGAATTAATTGTGGATTTACAAATGACCACAACATGGAATTACATCAGTTCTGTTAGGCATCCAGACAAAGTGTACGGTAGAAGCTACAGTGATGAAAAATTGAAGAAGTTTATCTTTTATACTGTTTATTTTCTTGAGAAGGTCGTATTGTTTAATCTGTATGTTTGTTTGATTCAGTAATTTCTTTTAATAATTTGTATGCAGGTCCTAAATGCTTGTGTTCAGCGAAAACAGTGGGAGGGAGCATTTTGGGTTTTGCAGCAGTTAAAGCAACAAGGTCAACGACCTACAGCTTCAACATATGGACTTGTCATGGAGGTAATTTTTGCTTATAGTTTCTCAATTTCACCTGTGATTTTTATTATTGATTGATCATATCTAAACGTTTACTAAACTAGTGCATTTTTTATTTTTTACTCGGTACTCAAATTTTTCTTTTCTTTTATTCTTATAAACTGAGTGATAAGGCTCACAGATTATTAGATGATTATTAATTTTCTAACTCTCTTATGAATTTGCTCCAGCATATTTTTTTCAATACACATTTCGTTTCACTAGATTTCCAAAGAGATGAAATCTGTATTTTCGTTTTCATTGCATTAGATTGTTGTAGAATGGAGGAAAAATTCATACTGCAATTGGAACCTTAAAAAACATTGGCTTATCATTAAATCCCAGGGGTTTATGTATAACCAGAACATAACTGGGACCACTACATGCAATTGTGTGGAAATACATTCCAGTTTATAGTGGTAATTTGAAGCATTCATGAGTATTTACCTACTTCCTACCTTTTACAGACATATAGTTGGAGTACCTGTAGAAAGTTGTAGTCCAACAAATTTTTGTTTAATTACATATCAATTGTTTTCTTATGCAATTTCTGTGAGATTTGCAACCTTTAACGAGAAATTGTCAGCAACATTGCCATCTGGACATCATTCTATATTGCTGCATCTCCATGACTGCCCTTAGTGGCAATACCGATCTTTGTTTGCCTCCCAACTGCTTTCTTGTATTAGCTTTTGATAAAGAATGTATAATATGCATAAATAAGGTTAAACTAGATTAAAAGATATTAAAGTAAAATATACCCTTTTGTAATTAATTGTAGTTTTCCTTTTTTTATCCCGAGAACTTGTATATATAGGGACCTATTATTCAATGAGAATACAAAACATTTCATGACAGCTTTCTCTTTGCGACGTACATCCTCATCTTCGTAACTGCAACTCTGATCGTTACCTATGAATTTCATTTCACCATTTCCAGAGTGCAGTAGAAAGTATGCTTTCCATTTTACTCAATCTTTTGAACTACTTCAAACAATGGTATTTCCATATCATGCGAGGAAATACCGTGTTGATCATTCATAGTCACATATAACTTGTATGTGGCGTGAGAAATCTTATGGAATATGTAAAAGGTGCCAGTTATTTTGCATAAGTTAAGAGTCAAAGGGCTCTTTTAGTAAAATATCGCATCCTACAATCAGTTTGGGTGTTTCTTGAAATTTAAGCTTGTAAAAGTGTTGCTTTATGGGTCTCAGTTTGTGCCCGATGATGACCTGAAGAGCTCAATCATGACTTTGTCCTTTCCTTTTTTGGTTTGGGGGATTTCTGTTCTTTTTCAACTCACCGTGAACTAGTGGAAAGGAGAAAGATGAAACGTTATTGGTGGGCAAGTTGGAAATAAAATTGTGGCAACTCTTGTCTTTAGGCCTGTCACTGGGTGCTAGACTGGCACCTAAGAAACTTGGATTACTAACAGACCTGCACATTTTAAACTACTGAAGCCTTATGAAATATACGACTGAGCTGTTGTAGATTGTGCCAAACTCGTTTGCACAATGAATTTGATACCATAAAGCTGGCTGTTGTGCACCATCGAATATCTCTTCACTACATCTTCTCACTGATAAAATTTTTAGAATTCATTGAAAGATAAGGCAAAAAGTTTGTCGTTTCCTCAAGTGTACCTTTCAAATTTATGTGTTACAGTTTGAATCTTTTTCTACTTGACTAGGTGATGTTTGCATGCGGCAAGTACAACTTGGTTCATGAGTTTTTCAGGAAAGTGCAGAAATCCTCCATTCCAAATTCTCTGGCATATAGAGGTATTATGGGACATGTTTGCTTTGTCATGCTGTTTTATAAAATTTTATTCTGAGAATGATTTTATGTTATCAACAGTTCTTGTAAATACTCTTTGGAAGGAAGGTAAAATAGACGAAGCTGTATGGGCAGTTCAAGACATGGAACGACGTGGAATTGTGGGATCCGCTGCTCTTTATTATGACCTTGCTCGCTGTCTTTGTAGTGCAGGAAGATGCCAAGAAGGACTGATGCTGGTAATTTTTGTGAGCTTTATATGCTATTATTTTCTTTTTTAATTTATCTTTCTTTTCACCTTCTAGTTTATTTGAGCATGGCATACCAGATGATCAATGCAACTATTAGGATAAACATAATAAAGTAGGATATTTGTCTGTCAATTTAATCTTTTAAAATATTTTTCTAGCTCTGACCGTGACCTTATTATTACTCAAATTAAATCAGCTTTAATTGTAAACTTTTAAGTCTGGCGCGAGTTTCTTTTCCTTCCACCCAACGATCTGAGGTTGATGATTTTTTTGTCCGAGTCAAATTCTTCCTTCCTACTTCTAGATATGTAAGCTTGGCCTATCTCTCTTGGTGCCTTTTAATCTTATCTTCTTCTTTATTTTTCTCGCAAAAAGTGAAGCAAAGAAGAAATAAAAGGGAAAAAGAACTTGGCCTATCTCTACATTTTTCCCATTTTGGTGTTCTTATCAAATCACTTCTTCTCATCATAGCACATATACTGGCAAGAACCACTTCCACAGATCTTGCAACTTCTCTCCAGTTGGTTGTACCCTTCTCTTTTGAAGTTTGTTTAGTGGAATTCATTTGAAGTTTGTGGTTTTAATACTTTTTTCAAACATGAAAACATAATTATTCAGTTCAAAGAATTCTAATGGGAGTATTTGAAATTCAGATTTCTAGTTTGACTAGAACTAAATGGAATTTAGAAATGAAATATGATGGTTTGAAAGATAAACTGGTCCTTTTGGTGATTCCTGTCTTCATAAAATTATTTAGAATGTGTTGCGGAAATGATTTCTCAAAACTAAGATTTCTAGATGAATTCGACAAAACTAATTCAATAGTCCCAAACATATTCTAGAGTGGTGTGATTCGATTTATTGAATTACTGCATATCCATCTCAAAATTCTTACTCTATACATGCTCATCTTATGCATCTGTTGGTTTCTGGCTACTCTTAACACTCTTGATTTGGCGAAGTTCAAAATATTTTGCGAGTAACAGAAGGATTGGGTTCTTTTAGAAGTCTTTAATTCTCAGGCAAGATGAAGTCAAGCAACTAATGGAATGAAAGTGAGGTAGTTATATGATGCTAACGATTTTGACTTGATTCGGAATAGATAGTTCCAGATACTCGGATTTTTGTTGTTGAGTCATATTCTTTACTCTATGGAGGATTTAAAGGACTTCCTTGATATTTTGGTAGATATCTAAATAATTTGTATACGAATTGGCACCCTTTTGGTACCGGTTATTAATGATATTTTTCGTACTTTATATTTAAAATAAAAAAAAAAAGTGAGGTAGCTAACTGATTTCACATCTCACTGGGCTTTTTTTTTTCATAGA
>NW_019014409.1:1986-36181 GCF_000150535.2 Carica papaya | reverse complement strand
TCTTCATGTTTCCACTGAGGTTAACAAAGCAAGGGTTAATACTGCTTAACTTGATTAGGTGCTATGAAATAGTACTAATTAGTGGCAAAATAAATTTTCAGGTCCCAATTAATCCATATGGAAAAGCTAAGAAGATGGCTGAAGACATAATTTTGGATTTCTCAAAAAATTCAGACATGGCTGTTATGATCCTGAGGTTGGTAGTTAGTTTGCATTTGTGTTACTGAACCGATTATCTCATTTTGCTCCTTTCCCCTAGAATTTGATACCTGCCTCAATGATTTTGCCATCAACATAACATTTCCTCTTTTGTACTTCAGTTCCATTTTAATAAATTTACCCTCTGTTTTCATTTATACGAGTGCTTAACCAGTTTATATTGCCGAAGCCTGGAACTGAGCCCCATATGGTGAGGCCAGTAACTGGTGACCTGGACTAGCGATTTGGTATCATAAGTTGTAATAGGAGATTTGATAACAAATATTGTGGTTGCTTGCTGTCTTCTTTTTTCTTCGAGAGAAAATAAAATCATTCATTAAAAGAGGCACTAAGGGAGTGCCACCCAAGTAAAAATTATATGAATTAACGTTGAGATTTGATAGACTAAAACATTTTTCGGGTAATTATGAATTGATAGTTTGTGTAAATTACCTCCAGATACTTCAATGTGATTGGGTCAGATCCTGAGGGTAGATTGGGCGAAGCCCCCAGACCTGAACTACGTGAACATGGTCGAATTTCAGGTGCTTGTTTTGATGCAGCTCGTGGTATTATTCCCGGGCTAAAGGTATGTCAATATGTTCTTTAATTTTACGTTTTTGGGCTCTTTTTCTTGGAAATGCATAGAACATTTAGCAAAAAGGTGGCTACTTGAATCCATTTGAATGTGGTTCTGATCTAGAAAGATAAATGAACAAGTAAAGGTGGCTACTTAGAATCCACTCTGTCATTTCACATGGTTTCCAACTATACTTTTCTCCAATGGGCAATATATAGAGTAAAGTAACATTGCTTCTATAGTATTATAAATCACCTATATATACTTTTCTGGAAAGGAAGGTCTCAACTTTCATAACAGAGGAAGTTTGATGTATTAAGCTTTTAGATTATTATAACGATATCTAACTGTTTCATCACATGCACTAGTAATCAGGCGTTTTGTGAATCATATTGTTTGGGTTCTTGAGATTTTTCTGATCTGGTGTTTTGGGTCTACCCAGGTTAGAGGAACGGATTATAAAACTGCTGATGGCACTTGCATACGGGATTACATAGATGTTACCGATCTAGTTGATGCTCACGTGAAAGCCCTCGAAAAGGCAAAACCTCATAAAGTTGGAATCTACAATGTTGGCACCGGGCAAGGTAAGATAAATCTTTTGGCATAAGCATCGTCATGTTCGTAAAGACTTTCGAATGAGGCCATAGGTTCTTGTATTATAAGTCAATACACTTGTATTATAAGTCAATACAGACACGACCAAAGTAGGCTGCATTGCACCTAGAGCTCTAAACAAACATACCAACGATTGTGGAGACTTACATCCTAAACATTGTTCGTGTGGGTATATGTGAACAGGGAGGTCGGTAAAGGAGTTTGTAGAAGCATGTAAGAAGGCTACTGGCACAAACATCAAAGTTGATTTCCTTCCCCGCCGACCTGGTGACTACGCTGAAGTTTTCAGCGACCCAACCAAGATCAGGCGTGAGCTCAACTGGACTGCACAGCACGCCAATCTTCAAGAAAGTCTGGAGATTGCGTGGAGATGGCAGAAATCACATCTTGATGGGTACGGATCGTCCTCACAGGTGGCTTCTTGAAAGTTTTACTTATGGGGTTACATCCTCCTTTGGGTATGGACTCTCTCCGGTGATGGCTTCGAGAGCAGTTTTCGCAGTATTGCGTAGGACAGAACTAACTTATACCCTTTGACGGCCTTGATTCAAGTCGTAACTCCTCATTCGATCGTATAGAAGAAAGGGTTTGAAGCGATGATTTTTTGGACTCTAAAAATCATATCTTTTCTTGTATTTAATTTACGGGTAGGTTTAGCTAGTAGCCATTCGTTTTATATATGTATTCAAACGGATGATGGTCTAATAATATGATTATACCGCGCCATAGGTATCGCCTTCTACCACCGATCTTTGTTCTTCTGCAATGTGCATTGTCTTCTGTTTCTGATATCTAAATGAAACATTGCAGAATCATAAGTATAAAAGGTGTGTTAATTTATAATTTAATAATAGTTTATACTTAGTATTTATATTGAATAAAAAATATATATTTTTTTAAAAAACTTAATATTATTTAAATAATTATAAGAAATTATTTGTTTATTATTAAATAATTATCTATCATTTTATATTTATTAATTAATTTTATAACATAATATATGTTATAATATTACACGTCTTACTAAAAACACTATTTTTACAATAAATTTTTTTTATCAAACACTACTTTTCTTTTACTTAAAATTATATTTATAACACTTTAAATTTTATTCAGATGGATAAATTTTAGTGATGGTTAATAAATATATAGTAATGTCAGTAATTAAATGACAATAGCACATGATTGGAATGACAAATTTTTTTTACTTTTGGATGATGACATATTAATGTATGTTGATTATATATTTTTGTTTGGATGATAGGATGGTATGGTCGTATTTTCAGTCAAATTATTAATTTACGTATATATATTATATATAATAATAAATTGTATAAAAGAAGTATGTAAGAAATAAATAAATAAATAAATAAATTATTTATTAATATAATTATATTTGTATTTAAATAAATAATTATTATATATAATCAATTTAAAATTTTATATTTAATAAAATAAATAATTATTATTTATATTATCACATTAATTTAATTGTCAAGTATGGAATTAATTAAATTAGATGGGAGTATAAATGGAAAACAAATAGCATATCAATCAAATACCATCAATTCGTTGATTTAAAAAAATTTATTTTAAAATTTTCAAGTTAAATACCATTTGTTATCATTATAAGTTAAAATAAATACGATTTTTTCACACCGGTGAAATACTATGAATTAAAATTCTACTATTCACTATGATCCAAACAGATAGTAAATGTTAGTTAGATAGATATGTTAAATGATACTATTATACATATATATATAGTTTTTCTGTATGATTTTTTTTAATTTATACCCAAAATTGTATATACTTTTTTTAACAAATAAATTATTTTTAAAGAAAATAGACTAAGTAAATAAATAAATAAATAAATAAAGTTGAAGCAAAAAAAGCAGTGATTCGCTAGAAGGAGGGCTTGAACCTCCGACCTTGTGGTTAACAGCCACACGCTCTAACCAACTGAGCTATTCCAGCCTTGTTGAAGTAGCATCTTCAATATTATAATATATAGATATTTCCTTCTATATTATCAAGTTAATTAGTTAATATTTAGTTATAATCTATAATAATTGGTTAAATCTAATGATTATATCAATCTAAATGTAATGTTTTAGGTTGACATGCATGCAATTGTCCTTACTTCAAGATATTGTTGTCGTAGATATGAAACTTGTAACGTTTTGAATTAATTCGAAGACGAGTTCAAATCCCTCGAAGTGATCGTTAATGGTTGATTGATGCCGGAAAGATTATATGCAATTATCTTTGAGATCATAACATTGCTAAAATAGACTTTTTGTAAACAGTTATTTAAGGGTCGACCTAATCTCTCAAGAAAAGTAATCACCAAATCCATTATAAACGAAACAATACAAATGATATGCCAGTTCTAATTGAACATGATGAACTTTGTAACAATCACCATTTCCTCTCCTCCACCATTAGTTCATATGTTCTTGTAGATTACAAAAAACTCAAAAGATTTGCAGTCAGAAACAGTGATTCGCTAAATAATGCAAGCACCATTCATCTCTTCAACTACATGTATTGATTTCTCAAGCAACCGATTGAACAGCTCTTTCAAAATTTTCTTCTGCAGATGATGCTCGCTTGACGAGCATGTGGTCCGGATGGGAAAGTTTCAATTGGCTGCAAAAAGTACCACGAATGATTCAGAGGTTTCAGGATAAACGAAAATACCATGATATTTCCAGCTAAGACAGAAATTGGTTGTGATTAAAAAAAAGGCTCAATACTTTCAGGAGAAAAATTAAGCGTTCGAAACAGTTCAAGAATAAAACTAAAATCAGACGAAAGGCAAAGATCCTAGAAATCAGGTTAGAATTGGCTTAGTAATTAAACTGCTATGGTTTAGCAATTTCCGGCAAAGCAGTTGTACGGATGTTGACATGGTTATTTTAGCAACAGATGTGTTAATGTTATATATCCATAAACAATCATTGAGGACATTACAATAGTTGTTTACCTGAGGTAACGTGACGATGATTTACCGAGATGAAGACTGCAAACAACTAGATTTGCAAGGGTTTCTGGATCTTTTGCATCCTGAGTCAATTCCAAAACCATCTGTTAAAACTTGTAAAACTTGAAGGAGACATTAAGAGAGGAAATTAGAGTTGATTGGAAGATATTAAAAAGTAAGTGAGCCCCAATATCTTGCCTTGTTTAGTGCTTCAAGCAATAGTGTCTCAGCTTCATCGAAGTTTCCCATGTGCATGC
Organism: Carica papaya; assembly: GCF_000150535.2. The sequence goes on along the minus strand of NW_019014409.1, from coordinate 31,542 downwards.
AGCAAACAGCCTTCCCATTCAGGATTAAGCTGGTCATTGGATACTTCTCAGAGAAGTCCTGGAAGATGAGATATGCTTCCTGTATCTTCGAACCTCCCTGGTTTGATAGAACAATGTGCTATTATAATTTTCTTTTAGCAGATAACTGTATACTATTGTAAAATCATGCTTTCTCGTTTATATCTGAAATTTGAGACGACATACCACAGCCAGATTCAACCATGCATTTGCAAGTTGAGTCAGTGTGTGGTCCTCATCAATCTGCTGCATGACTCTCAGCTGTCTCTCACCATAGTCCGATCTGTGCATCTTCAGGAATATTTGGACATTGAGTGCATGCCTGCAGGAGGAAATGCACACAGAGTTTAATATTTAGAAAAGATGCAATTAGCAATTAATTTCTCCTTCCTTTCTCTTTCAGTCCACTCCATACGTATTTTGTAGCCACAAAATAACTCATAATTCCAGTCCATTCACATTTTTAGGAAGTCGAACTGAAAATTTCCCAGCATAAAGAAAATTCATAACAGAACATAGATTTCAGCAGCATCCAACATTAACCTTTATCAAATCATATAGAGGCAGAATCAACATGCATAAACCTACATTCCATTAAATTTTTTAAAAATAACTGAAGCTCATCTATATTTGGTGATTCCATGAAGACCACTTTATTTCACTAAATTAGGACCTCCTTTCAACATTCCTATCCTCGAAGCACCAGTAAAACATCTTAAGAATTAAAATAAAAGAGATGCTCCTATTGCAAGCATAACTGAGGCATTGCCTTAACTAATTAGGATATTTCCAATTCTCAACGTCTTAGACTATACATGAAACTGCGTGCGTAAATCAGGTGCAAGAAGGGAAAGAAATAGAAACTTCATTCTGTTCATTCAAAATTCACAACGGCTGTACTTTGAGTTTGAGAAGTTATTTTATGCCAATAACATAAGTTACATTGAAAACCTTTTGCCGACTGAAGTACCTACACAGTAACAACCAACCACCATGGCCTCTCTTTCACACAAAAAAAAAAAAGAACAAAAGAAAACTATCATCGTGGCATGAGTTTTGACACAAACTATTATACTCATAAGTAAAAACTTCCCAACACCAAACGAATTTCTTTGGCAGGAAACCCATATTAACATGATGATCTGGTGTCCTCGGTTTATGTAGTAATTAAATCATTTCTAATGATGTGCTTATATGGAGTTCTTTTCAAAGGTGAAAGCTCTCTTTGAAGTTGAAGTCTTTGTTTGGACAACAATATGCAATTGGATAATATATTGACTTTTCATTAACTTAGAGACCAAGCAGAGCTTCATTTCCCGATGTAAGTACGATATATTTTCAGAGTTCTAGTTCATCAATTTTTGCATTATGATGTATCCAGCAATCATGGAATTGTCTTTTCTCTCTCTTCCTTCGGGAACCATGGATTTACCATATAACTTGAGTGTTTCATTTCTATCCACCTTAGTGGGAGTAGAAGAAATACGGAGCATAAGGTTTAATAGAAGTGCTCTTTTTGCTCACATATAGTTTTTGTGGTTGGAACATAATCCTAGGACTTTTTTATTAGTTTTAATTGCTTCTTTGTAGCCTTGAAGGCACATGGTTGTTTTGAAGGCATCTCTTTATCAAACTTACAAAGGGATTGAACTGTTTACTTTCATCACATTCTCTGTCTCCATGAGTTTTCTCTTTTCTTTTTGCCTCGAAGGTTTCCTTTTTCACCATCCTTGTACCTTCTCTCTTTTCATAATAGCTTCTTCATTTATATATAAAAAAATAACGTGTTGACATGGTGTCCTCCAATATTCCCCTCCCCTTTAAAGATGCCACATTTTCTGAGAAAGTATATCCTCAGACAATCAGATCACTAGATTGACGCCTATCTAAAGAGCCGAATTAACTTATTTTCTTTTTGTTTAAATTATTTTCTGTTAGTTGCGATCTGAGTTCTATAGCCTATAACTAGTATTTAGTGAAGATGTGCCTAGCATGTGTTTAATGATGACTTTGAAGAGTTGAGATTAGATAGGTTCTGCTGAAATAAAGGGCTAGCAAGCCCACTGTTCTAATTTTCATAGTTAAACAAATTAGATGTTTGCACTCTGCATGCTAAGACCCAGACTTAAGTCTTTATCATTTTCCTACTCAAATTTTCTGCTTTATTTGAAAACTTCTAGCTATTTTCTTCTTCTCTTCTATGCTGTTATAGCTTCTTTTAAGTGTTCCAAAAAGCAAATGGAGTAAGCTGCTAAACTAAGAAAGTATGAAGTTAGATGTATTTCCAGTAGGATACTTGGCAAATTCAAGCCTGATTCATGAAATGGACTTTTTTAGCCATTTGGAAAAACTACTCATAAAAATATATTGTCAAATACTCCACTCAACCAGTTTCTTCCATTCCCAAACTACTCAAATCCTCGAAAACAAATAGAACTACCCACCGCCAACCAGATCAGGATGGATATAAACTAAGCATGCAAGTATGACTTTGTTAACATTGATGGCGAATTGATGCAAATTGATGGTAGTTATATAACTAGCAACTATTTCTGATTAACTTTTTATTTAATTAAAATCTAAATAGTTAAAGCAAGGAAAATCAAATGAGACTAACAGTTCCATGGTTCCTCCAGCATTGGTGTGTTTCAGAGCTTCATTATAATCCTCCTCATGCATGAATATGATCCCAGCAATCAACCGTAAAGTAGCATTATTTCCAATGGCTGGATCTGACAACCACTCCTTCAAGCTTGAAATGGTGGATTCCTATACAACTCAAAAGGCAACCATTAGTAAGACAACCTTTTACATGTTCAAATACTAGATACACAGCAAACTATCAAGATCAACATCAGTTTTAGCAGCAATTAACAATTCTATAATAAATCCAATCATTTTCGTTCAGGTTCCCTTTAAACAATTGAGAAATTGGACGGGTTCTCGAATAATGGATCTATTTCCTGGAGAGAGAACAGAAAATGGAAAATTAACAGTTCGATTTTAGGAAAGATTTCAGATTCAATTCAATATCCAAGTTCCAAGTATAATTAGGAGGCTTCGAACAAACACGAATCTCACATGACAGAACACAAACGTGTATGTGGCAGCTACACAGAACGCACTGCAAATTAACATAAACAATAATAAAATCCTCCAGATCTCGGAAATGTCACCTTGTTTCCGGGGCTTGAGAGATACAAAGCCAGCAATTTCACCGCCTGTAGAGGAGTAGCGGCAGAGGCATCGATCTCATTGATCACGAGCTGAGAACATAAAGATCAGAAAATAATTAAGAAAATAGATCAGACCAAAAGAAAAAAAGGATCATAAAATTGAGCCCGCGCGAGCGGAGAAAGAGAAGGACGGACCTGGTAGCTGCCGAGAGCGATGTAAGAGCGGAACACGATGCAGTCGCGCTCGACGGCGTCGTCCGCGGATAGATGAGGGAGGTCACTGTTGTTAATGGCGGCCTGGTAGGCTCCCAAGTAGAAGTTGTTTCGAAGGTTGAACAAGTGATCTGGCCCCGCTGCTGCTGCTGCCGCTGCTGCCATTTTTCCTCCGGTGTAGATCTCTTTGATTCCCCAAAGCAACCTTCGTCTTCTTCTCTTCCACTTTGTATCAGCGAGACAAATACTCCTTCAACTGTTATTATTTAAAAATCAATTTTTAATTTTTATATTTATATAGACTTTAAATAAATAACTGTTTTATAATTATTAAAAATAAATAAATATTACACAAATTATTATATTAATTTAAATAATATTTAAAATTTTACTTTATTTAATATATAAATATTACATTAATTTAATAAATTATTAAAGATATTATGATATTTTATTATGAAGTATTATTAGAATTTATTCATTTTATTTCATTAAAATAAATTAATTTAAATTTTCTGATGTATATTATATTTTCGTATTATTATTTTATTTTGGTCTGAAATTATTATTTTCATTCAAAAATTAAATTAATTTGGACATAATTAATTGTTGAGATACAATTAATTTAAGCCCAATTTTAAAACTCAGAAACCTGCTGAAGCCCAGCCCATAAAAGCCCAATATTAGACGACCCGTTTCACGACCAAGTCTCATACGGCGTCGTTTGGGAAAAGGTCATGAAGGGTGAATTTTGAAAACGGCGGGGTAAAATTGGAAACACAATTTTACTGAAATGGCTGACAGCTGTTTCCCACGGGGTTCTTCTCCGTATAAATACCACCGACCATTCATTCTCCCTGTATTAACTCAGTCTTCTGAGACAGAAACGTTTCGCAGTCGTTTCTTTCGTTGCCTCGGATTCTCTGCTAGTCCTCGAGAATCGTTTTGCTTCTGTCTGGTTCAACATTGCTTCTCCGTTCGCTTCTCAGGTAAGGAGGATCTCCACTCCCGCTTTCTTTTTCCATAAAGGATTCGTTCCTTCTCCTAAAAATCAGATCTCAGATCGCAAATCTATTTTAATCGAAACTCTAGTCGTAGATCGCTTCTTTCTCGATCATATTCTCCGGTGTATCAATGTGTTTTTCATTTTCAGTTTAGTTTCTCCTAATTTTCTGTTTCATTTTAATTCGCATCTTTGCTTATGGAGTTTTTAGTGCCTGAAGATAATAAATGGCCACGTTGATTCATCTTCGCAGAATGAAGCATAAGACAGCAGTGATGTTCTTTTTTCTGTGTCTTGTTCTTGCTTGATTGAGTTTGATAGTTTAGAAATTTCAGTGGAAGTATCAGTTCATCTGCCGGATTAATTTTTTTTTTTCGGTTGAAAGATCGTTAGCGTGCTTTTAATCTGTTAGCGACTTGATGCCATTGTTTGTTGTGTATAATCAAAGACGTTATTTCCTGTCTTACTGAACTGAGGTTCTTCACTGGATCTGTTGTAGTAGATATCTTTCAGAAGTAGATAGCGGTGGCGAAATTTGATTACAAGAAAGCTGGATGTATTTATTTTTTCCTTTCTTCCGTGTTTGTAGGTTTGGCTCCCTTTTTTCGTTTTAAGTCACTGGAAAGGCCAATATTTTCTAACCTTACTGTGATCCAACTTTCTATCTGCTTAGTTTTGTAATTAAGTTAAAGAATTACCTTTGTTTCAGCTCACTTGATCTTGCTAGATCTGGATTGTGCTTAAAAGGCGGTGACAATTTGGTTTATATGATTGAAAATCGTATGATAGTTCTAGTAAAGGTCTCATTTCCGTAAAGGATGAAAATATTGGGGAGAGGAAAGGAAGAACAGGTAGTCACATGTATGATTTAGATAACAAGCTGGTGCAAAATATGTAATTTTGCTTTAGTGAGGTGGAAGGTGTATGAATGTCCTCAGTTGATGAATTTCCTTGTTTGAACACCAATTTTCCGTTGTCATTTTGATATATGCTGATGATAATGCAAGATGTTTTAAGAAAAGACTGATTCTTTGCTATACTGCTTGATGCTAGTTGGTTCCTTTTGTGTCCAGGAACCAATTTTCCTAGTAAGAAGTCAAGGAGCATGGGTCGTGGAGTGAGCAGCGGTGGGGGCCAGAGTTCCTTGGGATATCTTTTTGGCGATGGGGAGGCTCCAAAGGTAGCCGCCAAGAAGGTCCAAGAAGCACCAAAGGAAGGACAGGCTGTGAGTAATGTCCCTCCCCCAAAACCTGCTCCTCAACCTGTAGATGTTAGCAAGCAGATTCCTGCTGGTATAAATAGTACTTCTTCAAACAATTATATGCGTGCTGATGGCAGCTCTTGCAACTTCATTACGGTATGATTTCGCGATTTTATTGCTTCGTTTTTTTCTTGATAATGGTTATTCATATTAGTTGCTCATGTAGTGTTTATAATTAGGTGTTAACAGCATCATTTTTTACTTCTCCAATGAAAAGTACAGGAGTACAAGAACAATAAAATAGTACTAGGTGTAGTTTGTTGTTATTAGTCATTAGTAATGGTTTACAGATAGGGTTTGCAATCAAACCTGAATGATTAAGATATATTGACTCGCGTATTCACCATGAACGTCCGAAGCTGTTTTGTCCACCTCCCAACCAAGTTGGTGAAAAATAATTTGTTGTGAAGTGAATGAAAGGAAGAATAATTTTAATGATGATTATTCAGCTACCTACTTCACGTACGTTTAAGCATTATAATTGATGAATTTCTTTTAACGTCTACAGGATCGGCCTTCAACGAAGGTCCATGCTGCACCAGGTGGTGGCTCTTCTCTGGATTACCTCTTTGGTGGTGGCAGCAAGTGATATATGTCTTGGTATTTTCATAATGAAGTATTGTTTGCTGATTCTTGTGGAGCTTGTATCTTTTTGTATTTCATCCTTTACATAAGCAGCAAAAAATTTTGCTGGATGGTGTGATTGTAATATAGATGCTATGGTTGAATCAAAACTCAAATTTTGGATGCATAAACGTCTGCTATCAAGGTCAATTATTGTCCAGAGCATCTGTTCTTTTCTCTGCGGAATGGTTACTTTTTTCCTTTGGCTTTATGCTGCTTGTTTTCAAATATTAAAGTTTTTGCTAACTGAATTTGTTGCGTTGTATTAGCTCTAAAGAATGCCAGCCAAAGGGTAAAGTTCTCCTTGTCTGAAATCAAGTTTAGCACCTTTCGACGGTGAGTGAAAGTTTATCGGTTATTATTAAGGAAAATCAATGGCAGTCTTCAAGAATTTGGATAATCCTTAGAAGTAAATTATTAAGAGTTTGATGAAGACTAACATTTTCCTGACTCTTTTCCCTTTGGTTAGGGATAGCAACAGGTGGATTTGATATTGGGTTTTATCAAATTCGAACCTGACTCGTTTTCAATTTATTCAATTTTTTTTTTAAAAGTTAAATCCTAATTTGCCTTGATCTGTCTCTTTTTTCAGCCAATCCAAATCTAACTCAATTTGAACATGTATTTTGATTAAAAAAAATTATAAGATATGGGTAAAGTGTACTCTCCAAAGCATAGTTTTGTGTTTGAAACAAATCCTCATACCATCAACTCCTAAGGTTGCTAGGAAAATATAGCCATACAAAGACAGAGCCCCAGATGTTCCCCCATTAGATGGTCAGCTAATTTTATTCCTTAAACGTTATACTAATAGGAGGTGGGTTAAACATTTTCTTAATTGAAGATTTTAAGTCTTTTAACTGTACGGAGTGTTAGGACTTTTTATGACCTTAAATAGTCAACTGTATTGTTGTTAGAATTTAGGCTTTATTTGTTCACAAGTTACGATTTAATTCTATCTAGCAAAAAAAAAAAAAAAATTGAATTTTACGAAAAAAATCACAGTCTGTTATAATTCTTAAGATAATACTAAAAACCAATAGTAACTCAAGAGTGATTAGATCCAGTCTTTGATATTCACTTTGATCCAGTCAAAACTAAAATTGATTTTTATTTAAATGATAAAGATAATTTTATATGCTTCCTACATACTCTTTTACAATTAATCCTAACAACCACAAGTACTTGTTTGTTTGTTTTCTCGAAACTGTTTATGTTCCTTAGTAAAATTGTATGGACAGTATAACTTTGATAAACTGTTTGTTTTCTTAAACCATTATAATATCCTTTTTGAAAAAAATGATTCTTCCAATATAATTTTATATGCTTCCTATATATTCTTCACAATTAATTCTAACAACCACAAGTACTTGTTTGTTTGTTTTTTCAAAACTGTTTAAGTTCCTTAGTAATTGTACGGACAGTTTAACTTTGATAAACTGTTTGTTTTCTTAAACCATTATAATATCCTTTTTCAAAAAAGATTCTCAGCATTTGTTTAACATGGTTTGTGTTTGTGTTATGAATGATAAAATTGGTGTTAACATAACTCTGCAACAAAGTGGTTTAATCGGATTTAAATCAAGTAACTCATAAAGTCGACACAATTTGAGAAAATTAAAGAGATTTAAGCTCTCCCAAGTTAGAGGCCAATTCAAATTTACTCTTTATATAAATAAGTCAGACTTCATATTTAATAAAACTTGTCTTAAATATACTTTTCCTGCTATTTCTAAATAATTTTTTTTTTATTTTTTACTTTAAAAATAAATAAATAAAAGAGATATATAACAATATTAGGTTATTGGCTGTGAATCCATATTAAGTTATTTCCACATAAAAATAAAAAATTTACGAAAAATTGAACAATTGTATACTTTCTCAGCCATTATTACTTGGTAATTTTTATTAGTTTGTATATTAGTTCATAAACTTTTTTTTTAATGTATTTTTAGAGGATGAGAATTAGTACATAATCTATTCAAAATTATCACCGATGTGACAATAATATATAATTATTTTCGAATCAAATGAACAACGATCCATCTACCTCATAGCAATTATTTTTTAACAAAAGTTGTTGAATATCAAAAACTCATCATCACACAATACTTTTTCATAACAAGTTAAAGGAATAGGCATTATTGGTAGAGAAGAAGCAATAAATTAAGATTTATCTAAACCAATACCATACATGACTACGATACGATGTGGTTTTTGTAAAGTTGATCATTACGAGGGTTACGATGAGTTTGTAAAGTTGATCATTAGTTCACAATTTAGTGTGAAAGTGAAAAGACGAATTAATAAAAATCATCTACGACTTCGCCAAGTATGAAGGACATCTATCATTTGGGAGGGAGCAAATTTTCGTGCCGGTGTTAACTAGGTTAGCATATACCACCACTCATCTATACTACGTAAACCTTGAAGTGGAAAGGGTTGATGAATTATAATCCCAAGCTTCTATGTCATCTCCCAAAAGCCAAATTTTCCTGAGAGGCCCAAGAAATCTTACATCCCTACTCTGGGTACCTAGTTTTCTCCACAACTTGAATATAGTAAGGAATTTTAGAACAAGACATACACCATTTCTATTTCTTCAACCATCTCAACCCTTAATGCTTTGTTTAATAATACATGTTGTCCGCCAAAGAAATAGAAAAAAGGTCAATTATAGTAAATAGAGAAGACTTGGTATACAACAATTATAATGCAAGATTAACACCATGTGCGAGCACGGGCACGGGCACGCACAAGAGAGAGAGAGAGCGAGAGAGAGAGCAACAATATCCTAGAGCAAACCAGAGAGAGTGAGAGGTCAAAATATCCTACATATATCCATGAAACTGAGAATATTCAACATTGCATCAATACAGCTCCATTTTGGTCAGACAGATGGCGATATCCGGAAAAAACAAGATTTGCTGTTGTAACATCAAGAAAGCCCTTCATACAAAGGAGTATCCCTCACCCACACCAAAACTGGAAGCAGGATGATTGCGGCAGGCAGAAACGACACTAACTAGAAAAACCTTCAGGGTATCAGCTTGTTGAACGCCTGCTTTTGAATATATGTATATACACAGACAAAAACACGCACCCATAAACGATAGATTCACATCTATGCAAAACAAAAAATTGCTGAAGTGATAAGAAATATACTACAAAGGAAGTCTTACAAAATATTCTCAAAAATGAGTCTAGACTTGAAATAACATTTCAAAAGAAGTGTTATGCATGCAGGAATTTGTTCAAAGTTCAAAGACAATCCATTCCTATGTTCGGAACAAATTCAGAATTCATGTCTAATTATTCGCAACTCAACATTATTTTAACTATGAAAAATGCAATTTAAAAAAAAAAAAGATTATAAAGATTGTGTTCATATGGAAATTAAAACAATATATTCTATAATTCTGAATTCTATAAAAAATTGGTCATATAAGCTCAATTTTTACCATTTTAAGAATTTAATCATCTTCTAGTTGAAATAAGTTGATGTTTGGAAATGAACAACATAGAAATTTAGAATTTGCTATAGACATGGCCGAATAAACTTAAATAGGCAAACACTCTTTAATAGAACACATATTCAGACATTCTAACCATCAATACATGGGGGCAACTTTCACCCGATGAAGAACACACAGGAAAAATAAAAGACACCTGAAGAAACCTGTGAATTTCTTAACAGAGAAAAAAAAGGAAATAAATTACTAAAATGAAGTAGAAAAGTTGTGCACAAATCTCTACTTCAGAGCATTTCTAAAAAAAAGATTTAATTTTTTAACAATGCAGGTCACTAATTCTTAATCGGCGGCAATGAGTCCAATTGCAAGATATAGGTAGGAAGGTAGGGGGAAGGGGGAGAGATGGGAAAAAGAGAGTCCAGAGAAAAAAGACCTTACACAACCATAAATGGAGATATACAGCTTTTAAGAAGCTACAAGAACCACTGCCGATTGTCTCCATTCCTAATTAAGAACAGTAATATATCAGCCATAATGGAAATCTCAAGAATGATGAAAACAGAACAAAAGAAATCAGGTGAGTGTCCCCATACAAGTTATTTTTAGACCCTGCTGGAGAATCATAAGATCAAAAATTTTCAGAACCCAAATCTTCTCAAACTAACCACATGCCTACCATCTCCTCAACTGAAATCCCATATCATCCTTCACTTACTCAACAGCGAACCATGGCACCTCCGCTATCTAAAGCTAACATCCAAAGTATCTCACCCAAGGACACAAGGAAAGATGGTTTACAGATTCGGCAATTTTCTTTTGCACAGGAAATAGTCAACACTTCCTCACCTGCTCCTATTATTTTCTACACCTGGTGCACCAAAAACCTTACCCAGTACACTAGACATGTCAATATCAATCTCATTTGTTCTAAGCCTTCCATGTATAAATACAGTAAGAAAGAAATTCTCTGGTTTCAGTCATGCCAAAAATTTTCCTTCCATTTCCTTTCCATCTACCAATTCCACCAAAAACAACATTTTTACAGAAAGCACTTAAATCATAAAACAAACTCTTCCCCATTAGGTTTTCACCAGCTGCCACAAAAGAAGCACAAAGCAAGCTGAAGGATTCTTAAAATTAAGAACCACGAGGATTCAGTCAATAACTTTCAATTCAGTTCATAATTACATAACTAACAGATTCACAACCCACCACTCCAACGGCAAAATTATGTTGAAATTGACATTTTAACTTTAGAATACTATAGTATTAACCTCAATTACTGGGATTTGAATCTTATAAAAAATCCATTCACAAGTCAGATTAGGCAAATAAGACTTTTGACACTTTGACAGTAACAGTCAAGAAATGTTTTCAAGGATAAATGTGGCAAAGGAGTATTAAGCATTCCATCTGGGCATACTAGGAAGCTAAACATATTCCCAATTATCAAGCTTTCTGTCTAATGAGAATATAATAGCCGGAATACATATACAAAACTTATATCCAGGGTAATTAACTATAGTACAAATCTTTGCATAAAAACACATAAATCAAAAGTACAAAATAAAACAGATTAATTATCTATAAAAACTATGTCGCAATGATGACAAAAGAAGAAAAAACATAGCACACATGCTTCAAATGAACAAAAACAGCGAAATAAGTTTTCATTACAACGACGATAATCCAATCAATACTTTCTTATGGTCAAAAAACAGAATCCAAAGATAGTATGACCAACCTAACACTACTGCTGCTGGTTCTGCTGGTTCTGAGGGTTTGGTGGAGGTGGCATACCAGGGCGTGGTGGAGCAAAAACAGGAACTCCACCAGGCGGAGGAGGCATCCCTGGACGAGGTGGGGGTGGTGCAGGCATCCCGGGCCTCTGTGGTGGGGCCGGAGGTCCCCTCATCATTGGAGCAGGCGGCGGAACCATCGGCCTCTGCCCGAACTGCGGTGGAGGCACAGGGAACTGTTGCGGTGGCCTGACACCAAATGATGGAGGTGGAACCTGAGGGGGTGGACCCCGAACCATCGGAGGTGGACCTTGTCCAGGATATGCAGGAGGAGGAATCTGACCAGGTGGTCGAAGAACCGGCGGCCCGCCGGCTGCAGAAGGCGGATAAGTCATAGGCGGGGCAGAGAGCTGCGGGATCGGAGGACGCGAGATCTGTGGTTGCATCATACCGGGAGCAGGGCCACCGACTCCGCGAACCGGTCCAGCCAGACCGGGCTGAGCCTGAACAAGAGGAGCGGTCGGAATACCACGGCCAGCTGCCCGGCCCATTCCGGGACCGGCGAGTGCGGTACCGGAGACGGCTTTGGCTCGTGACTCTTCGGGAGGCGGAGGTCCCTCGACGGTCATAGAAATGACCTCCTCGCCGCGGAGAAGGACGAGGCCAAGAGTCCGGCGGTCCTCGCGCTCCTCGTTGTTTTTCTTGCCCTTGGCAGGAGGAAGCTTCCGGAACTCCTCACAGTCGCCGAGGACGAGGTTCATGTGGCGATCGAAGGCCATGAATTTCCCAACCAGCTGGCGCCCGTCCTGGATTGTGACGCGCATCCTGTAGTTGATGAACTGCAGCATCTTGGAGCTCTTGGACATCGACATTGTTGCGATTTCTGGAGCTCAACAAGGTTAGGGTTTGTTTTAAGGAAGAGAGACCAGGGTTTTTGAAATGGAGTTTGGAGCGGGGGAGTAGAGTTGGCTTTCGAGTGACGAAGAGCGGACCTCTAGGGTTTTGGGTTTATTTTTTAATTTATTTTTTTTAATGGGATTTCTTTTTTTTTTTTCCCCTACTAAAAAACTTATTTTTAAATTTTGGTAAATTACATTCTTTTAATCTCAGGCCCAGGCCCATACCCAGGCCCAGGACCAGACCCGGGACTAGACCCGGGCCCATACAGTTGAAGCCCAACAGAAACGATCGGAACGACGTCGTTTAATCGTGGAGCCTTGAACTAAATCAGAAGCTTCTAAATCATCTCGTTCCAAACAAGTCAAAACGACACCATTTTCGGAAGAGGGTTTCCGTGGGCTCACTTTTTCGGCTTCCTTCTTTCCTTCCACAGAGAGGTGGCGGCTGTGAAAGTGGACCGAGCGGTGAAGAAGGAAATAGCGAGGATCTCGGAAGAAAGAAGAGAAGGGACTGACGCGAAGAAGAAGAAGAAGAAGAAGAGATCAGTTGTTTATTAGGTCACCATCATTTTCTTTCCCTATATATTCGTTGGATTTTTTTTTGTTATAGTTAAATTCGTATACTGTTTATTAAACTCGTATACATTTCTCAGAGGAGTGACGAGCTGAAAATTGGAGGCAGTGAAGTGGTATTTTCTTTAAATTAAAGAACATATGGCTGGCGGTGGAGGTAAAAAGAAGGAAGTGAAGAAAGAGACTGGCTTAGGGCTTTCAAATAAGAAGGATGTGAATTTTGGAGAATGGTATGCTGAGGTATGTGATAAAATGTTCGTGTAATATTCTGATTCGGTAAATGAAATGGTATACATATTTATATCGGGAATCATATTATTGACTTGGAAATGCTTTCATCTAGGTTTGTGTCAATGGTGAGATGATAGAGTATTACGACATATCTGGATGTTATATTCTGAGGCCATGGGCAATGGCAATTTGGGATACCATGCAAGTGAGCTTTTCAGAGACTTTCCTTGTTATTTAATTTAATTCCTTCTTGGTTAATCATAATTAAGGTTATAGATCTTTATCAATGTTTGTACAAGCGTTTGAACTTGATTCATGTACGGTACACGCTAATGTCTTTGAACAACCGCATGAGAGGGAATATAAGGGGAGACAGAATAAAGAGCAGAGAAATGAGGGATGTGTATTTATAGGGAGAAAGCATAATTAGGAAGATCTGGGAATGTTAAACTTGTATATTTTTCTTCTTACCACATAATTGATTTTTTCTTACTTGCCGGAGCATTAGGGAATTGGGCTGGCTCTTTTTTTTTCTCAATTTGATGATAGCGTTGATGTCTATATGCAGACATTCTTTGATGCTGAAATCAAGAAAATGAAAGTCAAGAATTGTTATTTCCCCCTTTTTGTTTCCCCTGGGGTTTTAGAGAAGGAGAAGGATCACATTGAAGGATTTGCTCCAGAGGTGAGGCTTTGCAATCCTCTTGTTCTTATTTTTGGAGCATGTGGATCATTGTGATAGATGAAATTTTCTTTCTAGGTTGCTTGGGTTACCAAATCTGGGAAATCCGATTTGGAAGTGCCTATTGCTATTCGCCCAACCAGTGAAACTGTGATGTATCCATATTATTCAAAGTGGATAAGGGGACATCGAGACTTGCCTCTGAAACTAAACCAGTGGTGCAATGTTGTCAGATGGGAGTTCAGCAACCCTACACCATTTATCAGGTATTGATCTTCAATATAATTTTGATATTGGTTTAATAGATGGCATTTATGCTTTACAAGTATAATTACATTCCTTCAGTTTGGCTGTTGTTTCTTACTTTCTTTCTTTTAAAAACATACGTCCTCCAATTTAGTGGTGTTTTTGGTAAATAAACCATTTACTAGCTTATAAGCTGTGGAAGTTAAAATAAATAAGTTGTTGAATAGTTTATTAACTGTCTATTTTATAAAACGACAATAAGGACATTTTATTTTTTTAACAAGTAAAACTATCAAAATCTAATTTTTTAGAAATTTAATTATCTATATCTAAAACAAACTAAAACATAAAATAGGTTCAACGTGATAATTTTTATATTCATTTAACTATTTGCTTTATTTACTTATTTTTTTTTCTAACTAATCTGTTATTCAACAGATAATGAAAAAGAAAACGAAGATGAAAATGAAAATGAAAATGAAAGTGTTTTGAAACTTGAAAATTTTCAAATTGTTAAACTCAAGTTGTTACATTCAAGTTGAAACTTGAGAATGATCAGTATTTTCTTGAAATGTGCATGCTTTATATATATTTTTTTTTATTTAAAAAAAACATATTAAGCATGCACATTTCAAGAAAATACTTATCATTCCCAGCATTTGTGTTTTCTGTTGTTTGAGTCTAATTTTGTCTTTAATTAGTTTACACTAGCTTATTTTAGTTTACTTATAAGTTCAAAAAAGTTAAGCTCCTCCACCAGCTTATAAAACAAGCTATTACATATTATCTGTTTTTCTAAAAGTAAGCTCCCCATTGTAAGTCAAACATATTACTACAAAAATTTTTACTCCTAATACCCCCATTTTTCAGCAGATAGAACTTCTTTCATACTTTTCTTTGCCTTTCTCTCTTTGGAAGGGAGTTGAGGGTATGAGTCCTTTCTCCTGTATTCTAGCCACTAATATGGGATCGGGGTAGTAGTAGTTTTGACTTTGGATCTTTGATTGCATGTTTACCATCTTAAAATTTGTTAATGCATATATTTTCTTGGAAGATTTATGATAATTTTCAAATATAGCATTGGTTAAAAAATGTAGTAACCTGTTGTACTAAATTATTGGTCATTTTGAACTCAATTTTATGATTGTAGGAGTCGTGAGTTTCTGTGGCAGGAAGGGCATACTGCTTTTGCCACAAAGGAAGAGGCAGATACAGAGGTATGAGGACACAATTTCAACTCTTTGGGCTAAGCTCTGCTCTAAGAAGAACTTAAGTCGTTTATTATATATATATATATATGTATATTTGAAAGAGAAAATGATGTCTCCTTGGAGGCATCGATGAAAGAAAAAATGATAAGTAACAAAAAGGCACCAAGGAAGTGCAATCCTAAAACAAATTTTAATTAGAAGCTGTTCAAATTAACAATATCTATGTCATCCAATAAATATATTAGGTTCCTATATAGGAGTTGAGAATTCTGAGCCAATGATCCTTGATGGACACGAAAGGGTAGAAGAGTGATCAAAAGCTCTTCGGTTCCTTTCTTTCCAAAAACCCAAGAAATAGGAAGAACAAGTGAAGGAATTTCTTCTGCTTCGCGGAAGTGGGAATTCTGCTCCAAATCTAGAGTTCATCCTTAACTGCGTTACAAACCCAAACAGATTAAGAAGGTCAAGAGTATAATCCCAAAGCTTTCTAACTTCTGAGCACCACAGACAGGGGACTCGCAGTCATTGAGACATAGGAAGCACCAGTTAACCATGATTATGCTCCTCTCCATGAGATTGTCTCTAGTTAAAAATCTGATCCAAATTGCCTCCCAAGTAAGAAAAGCAATCCTAGTGGTAGCTGTTGTTTTCCATTTCTGCTTCCAGTTTTCCATTTCTGCTTCCATGGGAAATTCATCCAGCAATGCTTTAGGCAGATTTATAAGGTTCTATCATGATTTAACTGTGAATCTGCCATCTTGTGTGCGTTTCCGGACTTGCCTGTCAAGCCCATCAAGATGAACGGAACAAGACTTCAAAATGAATAAGTGAATTGCACAATCATCAATCTCCCACTTATTTAAATTGTGAAGAAGGGGAACATTCCATTGGACCCACCATTGTACACCAATAGTCCTTCACTTTTGCCTCCTTGCAACTTGCAACCTACAGAATAAGGAAAGGAGTCTTCCAAAGGACTAGAAAAGCACTATAAATCATGCCAAGATCTAATACTACTACCTCGCCAACTATGAACCGAGTGCCCCCCAGGAAGCAAATGCCAATTATCACAAATTTACCTCCAAAAGCTTTGACGAAGAACACCTCTGCTACCTTCCACCAGCGCTGTATGTGTGCAGACTGAATTTGCACTTAGAAACCCCCTCTAGAAAGTTTATTTCAAATAAGAAAAAAAACAACCTCCTGTAGGAAGTGCCTCCAAAAAAAATTCATTTTTGAATTTTGGAAGAAGAGCTTTGCTGAAAGAGAGCAACGACCTAGTCACTAGGCCAACAAATCTCAAAGGTATTTTTCACCCTATCCAAGCAACTAAATGGAATTTCCTATGCTCAGAATCACTCCATAAGAACCAGCATCGAATTGCTTTGATCTTTTTTGCAACCGCCACAGAGATGGGGAAGAGTGAACAAGGAAAATAAATATGGAGGTTAGACAGGGAACTTTTGATGTTGTAGAAAATTGTTTATTAATATTTAATAATGTGGAAATTGAAGACCATCTGAAGTTTATGGGGTGAATATTTAGCTATCTTTCCCTTATTATGTATATTTGGCTTGCATAGAGATATATGATAAATTGGTACTTGGTGCTCTTAAGACCATTGACAGTAGCTCAATTTTTTTCTCACCTTTGAATAAGTTAAGGTATTAAGGATGGTTGATGAAGAATGAAGCAGTTGAATTATATTGGAATCTTAATTTTTCTTTTATATATCAGGTGCTTGAAATATTGGAACTGTACCGACGTATTTATGAAGAGTTCTTGGCTATTCCTGTCATTAAAGGCAAGAAGAGTGAGATGGAGAAGTTTGCTGGTGGGCTTTACACGACAAGTGTCGAGGTACATTCACATAAACATGTTCATGCTACATTTTATGTAATTTAATTGATTCCAACTGTTGACATTTTGTCTAAATCTGCTATACTTTACGTCAGGCATTTATTCCAAACACGGGTCGTGGTGTACAAGGTGCAACCTCACATTGTCTGGGCCAAAACTTTGCAAAGATGTTTGAAATAAACTTTGAAAATGAGAAGGGAGAGAAGGCCATGGTCTGGCAAAATTCTTGGGCCTATAGTACTCGCACGGTAGGATTTTACAAGTAGGGATTTGTCCTTATTTAGTATACTTCTAATAGAAAGAAAAAATGGAAAAGATAGTAAGTTACGTATATTTCTTATTGTTGAATTTATTCTTGTTGTTGAGTCATTGAATTCCCAAGTGTTGTATATAGTTGTGTTTCAGAATTCTTGAGTGCATAAAGTTTAACTGTGAATACCAGTCTTTTTAACTGTTGTATTTGGAAATTCAGTTTAAAATTAATTTCAGAAAAAAGAACTAATTTTGTTGTGAGCTCAAGCTTTTTGTAACATTGTCTTTTGTTCATATTTCTATTATTTGTCTGTATTCTTTCTGAGCACATCCGGAGTTACTTGCATTGCTTCCAGCGATAATTTAATTGGTGTACATTGTTTGTGGGATTAGCTTTTTTTCATTTATTTTATGTGTATTAACTTCTGCGTAGATTGGGGTCATGGTGATGGTCCATGGAGATGACAAAGGCCTGGTGTTACCTCCTAAAGTAGCATCTGTTCAAGTTGTTGTAGTCCCTGTACCATATAAAGATGCTGATACTCAAGGAATTTTTGATGCATGTGCTGCCACTGTAGCTACCTTAGATGAGGCTGGTATTCGTTCTGAGGCCGACTTCAGAGACAATTATTCTCCTGGTTGGAAGTACTCACACTGGGAAATGAAGGGTGTTCCCTTGAGGATTGAAATAGGGCCAAAAGATTTGGCTAACAATCAGGTGCATTATTTAATAGCTATCTATATATGTTTTTTCTGATTTTTGTTGTCAGTATCTTCTATGATTTACTTTGATCCTATGCACAGGTACGTGCTGTCCGACGTGACAATGGAGCGAAAACTGATATTCCCAGGGGTAACTTGGTTGAGCAAATAGAAGAAATGCTGGGTAAGATTCAGCAAAGCCTGTTTGAAAGTGCAAAACAAAAACGAGACACATGCGTACAAATTGCTAAAACTTGGGATGAATTTGTGGAGGCTCTAGGACAGAAGAAATTAATCTTAGCTCCATGGTGTGATGAAGAGGTATTTTATCAAATTATTCAAATTTTTACCAATCATTTTATTAACAAACACTTTGTGCACGTCTCTGTGATTGTAATTTATGCGTGTATGCACATATTTGATTAATAATTAGTCGATGCCTTATATATTCACTAACTCCATGTGATAATTTGATTTGGCAAGATTTATATGCTTGATAATATTCTTACTATATTGGGTTTTTGGCCCAAATCCTTCTAGTTCTTTTTCCTTTAAAAATTTTTGAAAACTTATTTGAACATTTTTTGGTTCCTTTAGGAGGTGGAGAAGGATGTGAAAACACGAACTAAGGGTGAAATGGGAGCAGCTAAGACTCTTTGTTCTCCCTTTGACCAGCCAGAACTTCCTGAAGGTATGATATCTTCTGAGTTTTCCCTAATTGCTGATTTTACTTCCCTAATACCTAAAATTGTGCTGAGAACTTTCATAATATGCTATTCAATTATTAGGGCTAATCTGCCAAAGGGACTATTATATTCTAGGACTCAACACTCTCTTAGTGTAGATTGTTTTAGTTTTTTTCTATTTTTGGTTTTTTCTCATAGTGTAGACTGTTTTAGAAAGGAAAGGAATTTTATAGACAAGACACCAAAGTGAATACCAAATCGCAATTCTTGAGAAAGGGGAACCTATGCCCCATGAAAGCTACTATGGCTCTCTCCAAAAAACCCACAAAGAGATGGATGGGGATAACCCTTTGCAATTTTTTTTGGAGAGGAAAAGAGACAACTGTTTTGCATCGTGTCATTACATTGGTATAACTAGCTGGCACAAAGCTGCACATTAGGTTTAAAAGCCGAAGGCAACATTTGGGAATTTTTGGAGTCAGAATGATCTACTGTTCATAGATAAGATCTCTGCCTTATATTCTGTTTTAGATATTCTGGATAAGATGGTTAATTGTGAAGGTGATGATGACGTAGACCTTTGTACCCTTCAACCTATATATTTAAAAACTTTAACATAGTAATTAACAAGAAATTATGAAATTATTTGAGTGTTAAACAACTATAGTATTATTTAAAATTATTTATTTATTTTAAATGATCATTTTTTTTAGGAAAAAGCATCTTAATTTGCTCGCAAGAAATAAGAGTCCAATATTGATCCTTTTGTATCATGTTACCTACGTCTTTCATAAATTATGAAGATACCAAATTTTCGCACAACATAAGTCTGTAGATTACAGAGCTTAAGTTTATCCACACATGAGCAAGAGCTCAGAGAACTTTGTTCGTAAGCTGCTTGTAGTAAGTTTTGCCTGCACAAATATTTTTGGCAAGCATCTTCTGTTGTTGATGAAGGATTTTAGGTTTTATGTCAGTTTGCTTTTTATTTTGTTAATGTCTGAAAATTGTATCAGGTACTAAATGTTTTGCTTCCGGGAAGCCTGCGAGAAAGTGGACCTACTGGGGAAGGAGTTACTAGATTGTTGTGGCACCCGACGTGCACTCCTCTTGAACATGGTTATTGACACCCGATCTCGAAATTTCTGAAATTGTTACTGGAATGAAATTGATGGGACAAACCCAGATTGTTCATCTTTATCATATATGGTTTTTAGTTTTGCTACTTTGTACTTTCAGAAAAAAATGATGATCATCGGATATTTACTTACAATGAGCTGCAATTTTATTTGTTTAAGAGCTCTAGAAATGAATAAAATTTTTAAAGTTCTTATAGTGATTTTTTTTTGCTCCGAGAGGCCATTGCAGATGTAAGATGTTTCATACAAGGTATGGACTGAACTGAATTTCTTGAACCAGTAATTTGAAATAAAATTCAGTATATTTTTTCTGACTTTTGGGTTTATATTTTTAATAAATATGTATTTTTTATTAATTTATTTTATTAAAAATAATTAGATTTTGTGTTATATTCGGTTTTATAATCTTAAAATTATTTGTTTTCAATATTTTTTAAAAATATATATATTTCTTCATCCGCCCTGGCATTAGTTTCTGACTCCACACTATATATAGCACTGCAAAAGCACTTAAACACACACATATATATATATATATAGTTTTGAATTGGAGGGTACCTAAATGATAGTGAATGTATCTCATGACTTGTACAGAAAAAATAATAAGTTAGAAGAAGTTATGTCACCTTGAATGTTCAAATTAGTAGAACTATTAAATATTTGATTGTTACATATACCCAGATAAATTGCCTATAATTAAGTTATATACATATATATATATACATATCAACTATAGAGCAACAACATCCAAATAAGAACACAAAATGAATAGTGAATTTATAACTTCTTAAAAAAAAATATCAATCATCTAATAGTTGGGGAATTACAAGTTAACAATAAGAACTCTCATTGATGAGATCGAGTAGGGTAAGGAATAGCAATAAACCGAATGCGTTTGTGAATTGTTCGAATTTGAAACTAATAAAAAAAAAGAAAAAAAAAACAAACTTAGTTAATAAATTGAATTCGAACCTAAAATATTTAATTGATTAAATCGGATATATATTTGTATACTATTAATAAATTAAACATATTAGATATTCAATAGTAATTAAAAATAAAAGACATACTAATAATTTTAAAAAGAGTATTAAAACTATAGATAAACATTATAAAATGTATATATAAGTATATTATATATGTTAAATATAGTTAGTGGGATTTATATGGCTTATAAGAAATGAGAGTCTTTAGGGTTTTTGAGTGAGCCAAAGAGAGAAACAAGGCATGGATAAAAAGATTATGGTGGTAAGAAACACTAGGGAAAGAAGAGTTCCAAGGGTTAATTCTGGTTACTGCTTGCTACCTCTGCAAACAGGCAGAGGGGAACTGCAGGCACCTTCTTTTACAGTGTCCTGCTGTCTATCAACTGTGGTGCATGGTTTACAACCGGTTCGGTATTAGCTGAGTTTGCTCGGGTTCTATTAAAGACGAGATATGGGCATGGGAGCATCCTAGTAACAGTTGTATCCTTGCTGACTTGATTCCCATAACACTTATGTAGACTGTGTGGAATGTTAAGAATAGTAAAGTGTTTGAGGGGCTTGATGACACAAAGGGTTTTGATGTCCTGAATAATAGATAGCTTAGTACCCTAAATTTTTTGCTTATGGGTCACCCTCCGTATTTTTGGTCTTTTAGGAAGATTTTTAGAATGGAGGACTAAGCTGTAAATAACTGTACGTGTTTTTTGCACTACCGGTGCTTATAGCAATACAACTTTACTACTCACTTCAAGAAAAAATAAGAAGAGTTCGAGGGTTGAGAAGAGAGAGAGCTATAATACCATTACATTTTGCCTTGGGTTGACCTCGGTTTGATATGGTAATTTGCCTTGGGATTCCAGCCTACATTTTGAATGCTTGCTATTGTCTCTTTTTGAAATTATTGGGTGTTAGTAACAAGTGATTTAATAATTTCTTCAAGAGGCATACCTTGTTTTAGAGGTGCTAGTTGTTGTTGTGGAGGTGGTCTTGGCTAATATTGTTAAAAATTGTGTCGTCTTACTCTATAGCTAAAGTTGGGATAATTACTCAAGAACCTGTTGTAATATATTCAAACATTATTTAAGAATAGAATAAGAATTGAATCTGAGCATCAGATATAAAGGGCCAATACATATAATCAGCTATCAAAAAAGATCATATCTGTGTTTGGCATATATACGGCAAATTAAACACTAAGATGAAATACAACAGCCAAATCAGACTCAGAATTTTCTTATCAGGGAGACCAGGTGATGGATGATAATGAAAGTGAAAGATGGGGTCTAACACAGATATAACCTGTTTTATCCTGTTCTTGTTGATACTGTTTCCCTGTTACTTTGGTGGAAGGAGGGATGTTGATATCTACTTGGCTCTCCACAGCTATATAATATGTATATATATGTCTCTGCTATCAAACAGCCATCAAATAAGTAAAAAGGATTATTGTTTATTTAAGAAAAGTCTTACATCACTACGAAGTGATACTGAGTAAAAAGATAATAAATTTTAATGGAGTTCAGAAGATAGGAATTTGAACAGCAAAGCAAAATCTCAAAGTACCTTCCCTTTAAGTTAATATTAATAAGTAAATGACCTTTTACCTTTCACATCTTTTTATATTTCTGGTTGTTTTGTTTTAGTATATGCAGGAAGCTAATCTTCAAGAAGAATACTGGAGAGCCAAGGTGACTAATTTTTCCTGTTATCTGTTTTATACTCCCTCCATGGCATTTGTAACCATGTTGTCAACAGTGCGCATTCCCCCCTCTGAAGCAATGACCACTTTGCATCTATAGATAATCCAACAATCAAAAGAGAGAAAATAAGAACAACAGGATGTTGGAAAACTGAAATGTGGCAATTATTGAGAAATGAGAATGATAGTTTAATAGACAAAACTTGTTTTTTCATGGTGCAGTAGACTTTGACCACTGTTTCCCTACCACTCAACCATCCAAAATGTCTTTCGTTACTGCTTAAATGTTTTGTATGAACACCTGTAAACTTCTTCTCTCATTTATCTGTTGCCTCTACACCTAGAACGTATTGTTCTTGATCTCGCCATTAGATAAAGGTAAGAGTTCCTATTTATCTAGGGAAAAACCCAGCCCCAAACCAGAATCTGCTAAAAAGAGTTCAGTTGATCCAATTTACACAGTCAACCTTCCCCCATTATCCTTAAATTTCACTAAAATTGCACTTTATAGTGCCATCTTATCTGCCTATGACTTCTAGACTTGAATACTCCACATTCCACCTTCATGATATTAGGTACTGAAGGATATGGTCTTGGATTTATCTAATGAACTCATCCACAATCAAATCAAACAGAATGGTAAACAAAGTAAGTCTCCCAATGTAGAACAGATAAGTATTTGTCCTTGACCACATTGATATACCTATAAATACTTACATTTTAGTACCCACGAATAACCTCTCCCATGAATAACCCCTCCTAAAAGTGTTTCCTGAAATCAAAAGAATTCATATACGGTCTTTCTTTTTTTTTTTTTTTTTGTATATTTGTCTCCAACAACCTCCTAAAGACGTTAGCTTCCAACATTTGATGCCTCACTCTGAACCAAACTGATTTGGGAGAATTTGTTTCAGACATTAGTCTAAATTCTTTCCTGCAGCTTCATGCTGAAATTATCTTTAAATTTCATATTAGGATTCTCAATTACCGTCAGAGAGAGTAAATGAATGTCAAAAGTGATGTATTGGTTCTCAAGCAGATAAGTCACAGATGCTACATGTAACATCAAGGACCCATAATCATTGAGGTAAAACTAAGGATGACCTAAGTAATGTTGATGATTCATTTCAAAATTCCTGTGGCAGTAATTAACATGCCAAAAGAAGGGATAGGAAATGTATAAGCATACATAATTTTCACCTAAAAAAAACTTGTAAGTTAACTGGTTTTGAAGTTTTGCCCATTTTTTATGCAAGACTGCTAGTTGAAAGTCACATCTAGGTTCTCTCGTATATGTCAAACAACATAGAACTAATCAAATGAAATAAGAAAGGCTTTGAAAAGGGAAAGAGGAAACCAACAGAAACTTGGAAATGACTCCATGTTCCACAACCCCATCAACTTTGTCAAGGCTATTGGCTACATCAGCTGCAAGTAAAACTTCTAAAAGTCACCAAAGAAAGTAAAACCATAAAAAAAATTGCAACAGACTTACATGATTGGACAACCTACCAAGGCTCTTTATCGGAGATGTAAATATCACATCAAGAATATTGTGGCCTTCTCTAGTGACCACTGGAAAGTCACCCCCAAGTGGACCTGCTTGCCCCATAGATGATCTCCTCCATACCTTCATAGACAAAAGAAAACATAAGGAACTATTACCTGACAAAGATTATTCCAGTAACAATCCCTTCATCTCATGAAACTTACTCAGAGCTGCAAATTTAGGTTTGCAAAACTGTTGGTAACATAGTTTTTCATACTGCAATTGTTCTCAAAATGTCAGAGAACAAAACAAGTCTTTGTCAGCGGATCGATTTGCTTCCTTTCTTGAAGGCTCACCAAAAAGGCTATTTTTCTCTATGCCCATTAATGTGAAATTCATTTCTATATAGAAGAGTTAAGCATTTAAAAAAAAGTAAGAAATTTGCTAGATACTTTTACTTATCATAGGAGATGAGCATGCCATCAGAAAGCCAAAAACAAAGCAATACCTCTTCACCGTCACAAAATCACGTGATTAAGAATATAGGGCATTTCTATCACGTATTTCAAAAAATAAAAAGGTAGGCCATTTCTATTATGAAATAAGAAACAGATAAATGTTCAGTTTTTGCATACGTAGCTTAGCTAAGCCTAAGAGGTGAAACATTCTGCATGAATGAATATAATTATAGGCAATAAGGAACCTCTAGGTAGTTGTAACAAAATGCCTTCAGATTCTACTAAAGAATATTTATGTATCAAAAAAATAATAATTGATTGCAAATAGCATACCTCTGCGTCCCCCAGAAACAGGTCATCAATCTCTTCAGCAGTTTCCATCCAGTTAAGCTGAAATATGTATTTGATTGCCAATCAGTTCTTTATCCAAGTCTCATAACTCATGCTCCGCAAGTTTATATATAAGTGCCTACCGACTGAATTAGGATAGGAATTGAACCATCTAGACCACCTTTGTACTGATTTTCCATGATCATGAAGACAAGCTGATTAGCTGCATTTAAAATGGACTGCAAATGAAAACTTTTCAGTGCAATCTCTTTTTCTTTTTAAATTCCAAGGTATTTAGAGTACTAATATCCATAGCATCAAAACTGGGCAGACAGCAAACCAACTAAAAGCATAATCACTAGTTCATTGGTCCAACCAATGATTAACAGTAAAATCATTCTGCTCGCAGTAATAATTAAAATTATTCAATATTTTTATAAGAATAAGTATATAAAAACCAAAAAGAGCCATTTTTAATTTGCATTGAAGGCATTTCTTCTTGACGCATTTTTTCTTTTAAATTTTTCTACAACTGAAAGAGAGGCAGTGCTGGTTGCTTCTTATGAGCTGCGTACTTCCAAGGAGAAACCCTTTCCTCATTGAGCAACTTGGTTGACTCATCTTTCAGCTTTTGTTATTTAGATTCTTATTTGATTCCCCTATTTTATTTCATGTCTCTTTAATTTTGACATCTAATAACTACCCTTCCTTAATTATTAGCTGATTGTTGGAAGTCAGATGCGATTTCTTACATCATAGAGTTTCAACTACCAAGAGATAAGAAACAGTTGGAGACCAGATTATTCTCCATCCAACAGATCAGCTCTGGGAAGAACATATAAACAAGGCTCCAAGGGGATAACACCCAGGTACAAAGGATAAGTTATTCAATTATCTCTGGTACTGTGAAGAAAATATAGATTAGTTATGAAGACTTAAATTATTGTTAAGCATCAATTTTCAATTACAAAAGGTTCAGTTAAAACCAGCAAGTTCTACCAGTATAACTGCTTTCTTACAACAACTAGTTCTTCACGTGAACCAGTTTGGTCTGGCCTCTAGTACGCCAGTTTAACCAGCTAGTCAGGTTGGCCCTCGAAGAATAAGTTATTGACATTAGAAACCACAGTAAATAATTGGATAGTAGAAAAGAAATGATCTGTGCTTGAACTCTAGAACCCATAAAAACTGTAAGTAAGAAAATAAATTCACCTTCTCTTGGAGTATGGACTCTTCAGCCTGTGATATTTGTCTCCCAATGATTGCAAGCAACGTTCCTTCTTCGATAACATCAGCATCATCAAATGCAAAATCAATCTACAAGAGTACGAGTAAAAATATTGCTGCAATGTCCCAAACAATATCATTTTGACATCACACTACTGATCCAGATTTTATAAGACTAGCTATGCCCAAACATAACTGGAGTAAGAGTCTGATAGAATCCATAAAATGCAAGTGGAATTTGCAGAAAAGTTACCTGGGAATTAGTCTCAGCAACAACAGAAGAATGATCTCAGATTCGAGAGTCCTATCATCTCTTCCTCTTACAATACTCTTCTCAGATATTTTTTCCTGCCTCCCCTCCTCTTTTTTCGCCTCCCCTTTATTCCCCTAAGTCCTAAATAACATTTGTTTTTTCTGTTTCTTGTCTGCCAATTACAAGAACACCCCTCTCCCTAGCATAGCTGGCATAATTAGCTTGGCAACTCACCTTTCTCTCTTTTTCCTTTCCTCTTAAATACAAACTTAACCAGGTTTCTATCAATACTCTTCATGAGGTTTTTTTTAACTAGAAACTAACATAGTCCTATAACAAAGCAGAATATTACACTTGTTGTTTTTACTTCAGAATCACCAATATATGCTTCCCCACATAAGCATGCTATTAGAACCACATCGAAACGAAGGAAAGAAAGAAAGAGAGAAACGCACAGAAACAAGTAAAAGGGGATATTGATTAGGCAATAGAAAATATGTGCCGTACTTCAGAAGTATCTTGATAGTGTCCCAGTGGTATTCCTGCCTTTGCTGCTTCACTTGCACTTCTACAGACCTACATAAAAAATAAAGTCAACTTACACATGCTAAAGAAAAATGAATATGATGTGGTTTACATCAAACAAACTACAGAAAGAAAAATGTGATAATATGCACAAAGCAATCAAGAACGCAGAAAAGATCTCATGAAAAAGAAATACCGAGCCAACGCTTTTCCTATAGCCTCTAGAATAGAGACTGGTTCCAAATTTCAAAAAAAAAAAGCACTAGGACAGCTGTATTGAATAGAAGAGTTCCAGACTAAACTATTTGTTATGAAGATTTAATCCATTTTATAAACTAACAATAGCTAAGTTATGTATCTGATGAAATATCAATGTTGAATGAGGTGGAGAAGTTAGAACGCACATAACAATTAATGATAATCAGCTGTTCTCAATTTAAACCATTAAGGTTACACAGACAATGAAGCTAGCTGCTGTGCAAGATCTGGGTAACTTGATGAGAAAATTCCAGGAATCAGTTCAGTTCCTTCCAGTATAGCTATTAGTTAATCTAAAGAGCAAAAGAACTTAATTGAGTGGTTACAAGAAATATGAAGATAGAAAGCCAGATGAGAGTGCCAGAATCACTAAAATTAGTTGAAAGAATACAAACTCACATTGGTATTCCTACTATATCTTTTAGGACACCTGCACGGAGTTGTTGACCCAAATATTGTATGGCCATATCAGAAGCTTGACCAGATCCTAACCCAACAATCATTCCACTTTTTATATATGTATCTACCTATAAATCAAAATAAC
Organism: Carica papaya; assembly: GCF_000150535.2. The sequence continues at coordinate 3,785 of NW_019014409.1, read as the reverse complement.
AGAATTGTAAATCATTGTCCATATTACTTTTTACACAAGAATAGTAAAACAATATAGGCATAAAAAGAAAAGTGTATTTTTCCCACCTGTCAAGTGCCTCACATTACAACCAAACCAATTTTCAATTAATCCATTTTCTTAATGACTCCCATTCCTTAACATATACACCATATGTAGATTAGAATATTACCCAAAATAACAAATTACCTCAAAGATTTTCTCTAAAAGAAGATTTTGTTCCAAAAATGTAATCTTTATTTTGGAAGAGAAAGAAAATAGTATTAAAAGGCTCAAAGGGGTATAACCCATTTAGAAACTGCATACAACTCTCACAAAAAGTAGAGATCAATGAGATCAAGAAAATCAACCCCATCATGGAATGACCTCAAGCAAAATATGAAGGTCCTAAGCCAATAATCCTGGATAGAAGCAAAGGGAGAGCAGAAATTTTCAGAAGTTCCATTTTGCCTCTATTTCTTCTAAATGACCCAAAAGATCGCACAGGAGATTATGGGTAAAAACGTCCTTCTAGCACTTCAACACCTTCCATGCTCATAATTCATCCTTGATAAATCACTTACAACTTAACCAGGTTAAAGAGGTTGAGAACAAGATCCCAAAAAGCCTTCTAGTTTCAGGGTACACCAAAGAAGAAGTTGACTTGCGGATTTGTATCACCACGGCACAAGAAACACCAGATTACTGAAATTCTACCTCTCTTCCTGAGGTTTTTGATAGTTAGGACCCTCTCCCATGCTGCCTCTCATGTGAAGAAAACAATTTTGGGTGTTGTCTTCGTCTTCCACACTTGCTTCCAAGGGAAAACAATCCAAGACCTTGTCAAGCATCGCAGACAAAATCTTTTTATTTTGTTACTCACCATGTTTTTGGTAACAAAACATCTATTTGCTAACTATATAGCTATAGGTCCGATTCCCTTGTAATAGAAACCAAAAGAGTTTAAGAGAATATAAGTGCTGGTCCAAATGCCAAGAGACTAGCAACCTAAACCCAAGTTTAAGAAAATGTCCCAAAGCATTGATTAATGAGGATAATGAATTTAATGAATTCAATGAATTGGTTTTCAGTATTTGGACTATGATCTATGGCTTTATGGGGTTGAATTGGGTTACTGCTGGATCTATAAGAGAGAAGGTTTGGGCTTGGACGGGTTTATGTAACAAGAGGCCGGCCTCACCTTCTCCTCATTCCTATATCTATCCTCTGGGTGGTGTGGAAGGAAAGAAATGCTAGAGTTTTTGATGGGGTTGAGAGGGATTTTGTTAATATTAGGGATAGATGACTTCACACTTTTGGGTCATGACGTTAATGGTTTAGATGATTTTGGGAATGTCATTAACTATTTGATTGATATGTAAATTCGTTTGTATACGGGTGGTACTCTCTTGGTACCTTTGTTAATAATACACTTCTATACACTTTTATTTCAAAAAAAAAAAGTGAGGATAATGAATTAGAACAATAAACAGAAAATTTTTCCTAAAAGGAATCATGTAAATGGACCAAGGACTAAGAACAAATAGTAGCAGAATTAGTGAAAAGCGGCAATTAAAACTAAAAGCTAATAGGATGAAATATCTTGGAGTGGCCTGAAAGCTATCTACAGGTGCCACTGAGAGGCAACTCTTGTAATGACTCTTTTGGAATGTTGTAAAGAGGAACAAGGAAGCTCTCTAAATATTTAAAGAGTTGGAAAGAAGTATTTTTCTCCTTATGGATGCCTCTTTTATGCAGGAATATCTAGTGTTCCCTTCTACTTCATGTTCTTACTTAAGAAT
>NW_019014408.1:84694-108269 GCF_000150535.2 Carica papaya | reverse complement strand
ACCCAAACCACACACACACACACATATATGTATATATTATATATGTTCAGTACAAAAACATAACCTATATAAACCACCCCCTCCTTCCATTTCCTTTCATCCAGCATTCCTTCATCACCTATTTTCGCTTGAAACCTAAAACGCCCCAATGGCAATGGCTTTTTTCTCAGGCTCAGCTTCAAAGTTAATATTCATGGCAGCATTAGCCACATCTCTGTTTGCTCATATGGGTCTCGCTGATGATTTTTCAATCGTAGGCTACTCTCCAGATGACTTAACCTCTATGGATGGGCTCATCGAACTCTTTGAGTCATGGATATCAAAGCACGGCAAGATTTATGAAAGTATAGAGGAGAAGCTGCATAGATTTGAGATTTTTAAGGATAATCTGAAACATATTGATGAGACTAATAAGAAGATTAGTAGCTACTGGCTTGCATTAAATGAGTTTGCAGATTTGAGTCATGATGAGTTCAAAGACAGGTATCTCGGCTTCAAGACGGATGTTTCTACAAGAAAAGAGTCTCGTGATGAAGAATTCATTTATAAGGGTGTTTTAGATTTGCCCAAATCAGTCGACTGGAGAAAGAAAGGAGCTGTCACCCCTGTTAAGAACCAGGGTTCATGCGGTAATCACCTTCTAATTTTTTAAAATAATTTTTATTGAATTATATGTAGTACTTGTCCCTTATTCTACAATACAATTATATATTGCTATATGTTTTAAGTAATAGTTGAAGGTTAATTATGGATTAAACGGTGTTAATACAGGTAGTTGTTGGGCGTTCTCTACTGTAGCAGCTGTGGAGGGAATACACCAAATTGTAACTGGGAATTTAACGTCATTGTCTGAGCAAGAACTAATTGACTGTGATACAACATATAACAACGGCTGCCATGGAGGGCTAATGGATTATGCATTTTCTTATATCATTGCCAATGGGGGGATTCACAAGGAAAATGACTATCCATACATCATGGAGGAAGGCATTTGCCAAACAAACAAGGTACACTAAATACTTGTAATAAAATTTTTTTAGAATGTTCATAAAATTCCAATAAAAGGAAATATTGCAGGAAGAATTGGAAGTGGTAACCATTAGTGGGTACCATGATGTTCCGGCTAATAATGAAGAGGCTATGTTGAAGGCACTTGCAAAACAGCCAGTGAGCGTGGCCATTGAAGCTTCGGGGAGGAACTTCCAATTCTACAGCGGGGTAATTAATTAAACTAATTAATCAATTACTGGTATTAATTTGCACTGCAACTAATAACTTAAAACTTAATTTATAGGGAGTTTTTGATGGACGGTGTGGAAGTGATCTTGATCACGGAGTGACGGCGGTTGGATACGGGACAAGCAAAGGGGTGGATTACATAATAGTGAAGAATTCATGGGGACCAAAATGGGGAGAGAATGGATACATAAGGATGAAAAGAAACATTGGGAAGCCCGAGGGAGTCTGTGGAATCAATAAAATGGTTTCTTTCCCTACCAAAAACAACTGAGTTTTACTACCATTAAGTAAATCTTTTTTTTTTTTTTTTTTACCGTCCATTGATTGAATAAGTTTAACTTTCTTTTTTACCCCTCAGAAAGCGTATTATTAATTAATGTGCAACGCATCTACCATCTCTCTTTGCATTTACTTGTCAAGAAGTAAAACAAAAGACTGATTTACAAATGCAGATATAGAAATAATCAAACACATGCTAATATAAATAACAAGCTGTGTGTTATTATTATTATTTTCTCTTCTTTCTGATGAATATCATAATCGACAAAACAAAATAAAAATAAAAAAATTGATGCTGAAATAATAAAATCTAAAACTAAAATGGCATTTACCGTTTGAGCTTTTAATGAACTCAATTCCAATATTGATTAATTATAAGATATTTAATCTTATACACATAAGTATAATTTTTATAATTAACAAAAATGATATAAAATATAATATCATGTAACCAAACTTCATACGAATTAAAATGTAAAAAACTTATCACTACCTTTAATTTGTGGTGAGAGCTACAGAGAATGAATGAAATTTGAGGAAGAAAAGTAGATTCCAAGAGCTAATGAATTGCAAATTCTATAAAAATATGTTTACAACACTTTCTCTCTCGTATCTTTGTTCAAAAAAAATTATATAAACAAACTTTAAACGTTCCTATTATATAGATCTACCAACTCTGAAGCATCAAACCACTTTTCTCCCAACATGTCATTCAAGCAAATTCCATATGCAAAATGTCAAAAGCCTATACAATATTGACTCTAACACTATACTTGTTTTTGGGTGTGCAATCAATCGGAAGGGTGCGATATCAAATTTCAATTCTGCAAGAGGACAAAAGGAAAAGAAAAACCAGTTGCCTTGGGGTCGATGCTCCCCACATTTTGACCACTTCGAGAAATCCCATCTTCATAATAAGTGGGAAGGGTTGAGGGGGAGGAGAAATAAACAGTTGGGCTGCAAAATAAGGAGAGATTGATGAAGAAGATGATGCAATTGACAAGAAACCATCCACTTCACCATTGATTCTATCGATAATGACCCAAAACAGGACAGTAAGAGATGTAAAAAACTCTCGACTCAGCCAATATTAAAAGCTCATATTCATACCAAGACTACAAGATTGACTAACCACATTCACATTGGGCAATGCCAGACAAAAGCTATTTCAGAACAGACCACATGTAATCATTGTTCATGCCAGAAAGGTTGTGCAGGCGGCAAGATAAATTACAAGCTTACATGCATTTCAGCACCGCCCATTCACTGCCACACTTGGTTTTTTGTGTTTCATTACTACCCCTTCCAGGACTCCATCAGCCCGGAACTTAGGAGCAAACAGCCGGGGATCAACTGGCCCAGGCAGATTGAAAGAAATGGTGAATGGTCCAGGTCGGCACAGTTGCTGCACATTCATTTGGTACACATTTGATGTCTCTCTAACAACTTCTCCATCTGTTACCACTCCTTGCACTTTTACCCTCCCATCACGCTGGATCTCACATTTTAAATTACCTGCACGGACAAGCATTGTGTAGGCACCTTATATACATTTTTTATAGGTGTAATGAGGAATTGGATTTTATGCCACAATAAGGCCATCCTTGGAATAAGTTCATAAACTTTGTTAAATTCGTTTGCAAGTTCACACAAGTTCAAATAAAGACGATGAAAGTGTTTTTTAAATGATAAAAAAATCTCATACGAAATTTAATGCGAAATTAGAGTAATGCACATCAAATATTTGATAATTGATGAAACTTATAATATATTGTTCCAAATCTAGGTAAAATTCTATATGAGATCAAATTTTTATCTTTTTTCTAATGGATACATCATCGTGTAGTTGAGTGGAGCGTGAATTTGCAAATATGCGTCTGAACTTGTTCCAAACAAAGCCTAAATCTTTCTAAATTCATTTTCTCCAGCAATTTCACTTTCAGGTTTCTTCTACAGTATTCTGTTGCTCTGGATTGCAAATATTTGTTCTCATCAATACTTCTATTGTTTGCAGCCAGAAAAGTTGTCATGCACCAATGGCTTAAAAACAACAGAAGATGGGAACCTTACTTTGATCCTTACGTACGCCAGACAACACAACTCGAAAAAGGTAAGCACTGTCACTCACACCAATGTCGAGCAGACCAATAGCTGGTCCAGCACGAGATTCCTTAGCAGTTCCAGTGATAAAAACTGATCGCTTTAGTTTTGGATGATCAGCATAACCTTGCATTTTGGCACTATCTAAATTTGCCTCCTTCCAATGACCGATATCTCCAGATCCACCTATTAGGTTCCAATGAGTAAGTACACAATGAAGCTTAAATAGGTTAATGTAGAAAATATTCTTCATTTGCAACTCCTGGTACATGCATGTATTAGAATTCTGACATTATTAAATTATCTAGAACTTTAAAGATTAGTGAAATATCTAGCATGGGGTGTAATTTTGCTAGCATTCAAGTGTTCAAGATGAAGTACACAATACAAGTATTGATACTAGAAGTCCTCAAAGGACCTAGCACACCACATTTGGTATAAGTAAAACACTGAGAGAAAGGTCATAACTCGTACTCACTGTAGTCCCATTTAACCTAATAGTATTTATCCTGCAAAAGTTTCATTGATGATTGAGATTTCATGAAGGACCCACTAGTGCATACTCAATATTCAATATTTAAAACAGAGTTAATCTCCAGCGACATTAGCAACTAACAACTAACAAAGCAATCAAATGTAGTGAAAATATAGAAAACGAGAAACAAAGAAAATACTCATAGGATGTCTAGGTATCTAGTTAAGCACACAATATCTTCAAGTAAACCAACACCACAATAGTGTTATGCACTCACTTGCAACAAGCAGCTGCTGAACTGAGTTCCATAAGGATTTTTGTCATGAGAACATATACAGGGGGAACATCTTATTAAGTGAAAACAAAATCTAGTAGCAATAAAATGTTGGGACAATCTTACAACATTCTATGCAATACTTCTAAATACAAGGCTAAAGGGACCGTAAAAACGCAGGGAGGATGCAGTCCTCATTGATAGTGGATAAAGAAAGGAAATTCAGATAACTAATCATTAGCGCTAGGACTTCAAAGGCAAAACTCATCTTCCACACTTGTCACTTTACGTTTCCAAAGTATAAACAAAACCTAAAATTTAGACCTGCTTCTGCAAATATACATGTGGTACGCCCATGGTGTCTTCATGAATAAATTGTACAAGTGACAATCCCCTTGGAGCCTTTCCAAGTTATCAGTTGATACAAACCAAGAAAGTTGCAGCATCTAATTCAATTTTCTAGACAAACAAAAGAACTCGTTCTTGCTGACCAGATAAGACATACTTATGTCCATCCTGTCATGCTCTGCCATCTTCCCATTATTTCCTTCGCCTTATTTTCCATGACCCTAATAAGCCGGAGACCTGAAATCACCGATTCCACTTAAGTTTTATTGGTAACATCAACTTGCTCTCATGGTCTTAGTGAAAGCTTGAACCATCAACTTTAACTGTACACATTAACTGCACACTTTTCATTTAAGCTTAGTCTCCAGATTCTCCACTAGAAATTAACTATGCTAAGTGAATCCAATTTTTGAAAAGGATAAGTGACAATCTGACCATTAATTGAACAGTACAATTAAGTTAGTGCACGTGTCTTTGCATCTGTTACCAAAAACAGGTGTTATATAACCTTCCAAACAAGAATGTGAGAAACTGCTACTTATTAAAACAATTACAAAACAGAGAGAGGAAGAAAGCCACAAAAACGGAAACACATCAATGGAATGACTTCCTATCTGCGACAAAATCCACGTGAGGAAAGGAACAGTAAAAGCTTGACCCATTATTGGCAAGATAATGGTCTACTTCTTCACATCCACTGTGCAATGTATGCAGTTATTGATAGATAGAAGAATCATGGTATGCACTTCCGTGTACTATCTAAAGCCTTACGTTTATCTAGTGGGGATCATATTCGCGCTGAGACCATAGTAGATAAATTTGAAGGAAAAGAGACATAACTTTGGATTTTGTTGATTTACTACATGATGAGTTTGTTGAAGAAGATAGAAGATGTGGTATAACATTAGGAAACAAAAGTAAAATAATGCAAAGACAGAAAGACCCATTTGAAGTTACTAGAGCCTTCCAATCAAGGCTAGGCCGTCTAGCCTCAAAAAGCAGACGATGTTTTTAGCTAAAGTCAAGTCTAATTCCAGACAGTTTGACCTAAGTAGTGCTTGATTTGGCACACAAAAACATTCCCAGTTCTGATTCTCTATATTCGTATATGTGTATACATAGACATATTTGGTACTTGAAAATGAACACTAATGTTTCAAAAGATGAAATAAAATGTCCATAAGTTTGAAATAATAAAAAGTCATTTTTAGTGTTCAATAAATTGTAGCATAGCACCATTCATTCAGAGACTATTATACAGGTACATCTCTGTATGTTGGGAAAATAAAGCTTGGTTCACTTGTTTTACAATCGCCTTCTTCGACAGGAAAAGGAAGGCAGATGGCATATTTCTTTGGCCAATATCCAAAAGACACATTTAACAGTACTTTTCTCCTAAAATACCAAAGCAGAAAGATGGGTCAGAGAGGATGACAATCGTATGAAACATCTTAGAACAAAAATCCAATGCCTAATTATTTAAACAAACAATGCATCAGACAAGCCCCTATCACAAGCTTGTGTAAGGAAGGATCATTTCTGACACAAAACATCGTATATTAGCTAGGAAATCTCACTTCTCATATTATAAAAACAAGTTTACCTTCGAGCCAAGTTCTATCAATTCCAGCAAAAACAGATTGAGAGCCACAATCCACTGTGAGATAAATAATTATTCAGACTCCGCAATGGAGGTGAAAGTCCATTCAAAATGTTGGAAACAAGAGAACTATTAAGCATTAATAGCGAAAACAAGAAGCAAACCAACTGTATCAATTCTCCAGAGAGAGCTAGCGACGTTGAACTAAAAAGAAAAGGGAAAAAGGACCCATCCTCTTTGTGTAATCAAACAACGAAGCAGAACTGGTTAAGTAGACCGAAATCACCGAACTACGCTAGAAAAAGTAAAGAACAGAAAGCGAAAAGGAAACTAACAGAAGCACCATCAGCATTAACCATAAGTTCTCTAATACTGCGAATCGCAAATAACACGAATTAACCACAACAAAACCCTAATTTCTACAAAGTATGGAGAATCCATGAGTAAAAACCAAATAGACCAAAAACGAGGGAACTGCGAACCGGAAAAGCACGTTAACAAGCAGAGATCAATGGTTTATAGAATTACCCAGTAGCCTTCCGGGGGCAAAACGACGGCGTCCGAGTAGTTGGTAGGTCTGTGTCTCCGACTCTCCGGACACTTCTCTACAGCGGGGTTAACATTGTCACGCTGGTAATGGCGGTAGTTGGTTCATCCACAATAACCGGACGCCACACAAAACAGTAGACAACTCTCTGTGCAATCTGGTTTTTGAATCGGCGAAGAGAGCGACTCGCTGCCGCCCATAGTTTCATTGGCGGCTTTTTCGCTTTTTTTTTTTTTTTTTTTTTTTGGGCCTTCAAGTTTCCTAATGGTTTATGATCTTACAAAATATATAATTTTTGAATAGGTAATATTCATACATATAACTTTTTTTAAAAAAAAACTTGTAAGTGTATAATTATTTAAATAAAATAAAATGCTGTAGCGATATGTAATCATCTGAGTAGATGTATGTTAATACAGTATTATCACTAAATACTTTTGTTATTTCCATTTTATTTTATTTTGGTAGCATATAAACTAATGTAATTTTTCAAAATAAGTTTTTTAAATATTCAAATAACACGGTTTATAAATTGCATTTATTTATTTATGCTTAATAAAGTTATAACTCATAAAGTATTATTTTAATTAAAATGACCAAAAGAGAGTTTATAAGTCTTCTAAAATACGAGAACTTACAACATATATAATTATTTACCAAACATGTAAATAAATTTAAACTCATATTATAAAGAATAATGTCTTTTTCCCAGTTTCATCAGGCTGGGTCCAAAAAACATACAGACTGGTGTCACTGACATCTCTAATAACAATAATTAGAAAATTAAAAAAAAAAAAAAAAAGGGTAATGAGGATTGTTATTTATAAACATCGAAGATGATATATGTGTGTGATCAGTATGTTCTCCACCGTCAACTTTCTCATACAGGCATTTGGCCACATCACATTAACAAAGTAAATAAGGCAGCAGCCTCGAAAAAACACAAGTGTATTCAAGCCTTCATATAACCCAAATGAGATTACCATCGACAACTGGACTCAGCCCAGTCAAGAGAGTGAATACTGGTGTATCTGGAGACCTAACATTACAGCTTTATGATAACTGCTTCAAAAATGCCATCAGATCTAAAGTTTGGTGAAAATAGCCTTGGATCAACAGGTCCCGGAAGATTAAAACAAAGTGTGAAAGGTCCAGGTGGGCATAATTGCCGGAACTTCATCTCAAAAGTCCTGGAGCGCTTCTTCACCGTTTTTCCACCAGTTATTGATCCTTGAAGAAGAACTCGTCCATCGGGTTCAATCTCACAACTGAACTCACCTATGGAAACAGATATTGTTATATAATTAGAACCAAAGAAACCAGTACCAGAGACAGCTTATCATGAAGACTTGATCAGTAAATGAAGATGCATGGCGGTGCAGGAAGTCACTGTGTTCATCAGACCCATAAACCAACGACACAATATAGAATGGATTTATAACAATTTATTTGGTACCTATTCTAAAATACAGTGTTTCAAAATTGAGTAAAAGTAACCCCAAACATGTGGTCGTTCTTAGGCAGTTTCAATGGTAATTGTATCACCCAAAAGATCCATGGATACTGTGTTATAGGGCAGAGAAAAAGGCAATTCCCACATAGTAGAGAAGTTGAAGGATTTATAATTCCAAAGGCTAAGCAGAGGTACCAAAGTTTGGAGCATCAATTTAGTTGTGACTTAATCTTTAGATTAACCACCACAGTTGTAGCATCAGTTATCAATCTGTACCATATATCAGAAACTAATAGAGATTAATCAAAAGCTTGGAACAAAAAGAGACATACAGAAATTCTTCCTGACTCCAGGCAATGCAACTCGGAAGAAGTACGCAGCTTTGCTAATTCCTATATCCAGAACGCCAACAGGTGGTCCAGATATCCCTTCTCTTGCAGTCCCAGTAAAAATGATTGATGGATCTGAAACACATTCATGCATATGTGAAACAGCTAAAAGAGAAAAGATGGCAGGTCCATCTGTTTTGCAAATATCATTTTGAGGTTTTGATGCAGAAGCAGTACAGGGAAATGCTGGCATTGACAATGGATCGCAGCGCCTTCTCTTATACGTTTCCAGAAACTTCATAGATGAATCATTGTTTCCATTGGGATCACATCTATTAACTGTCCCTTCAGTATCTATCTTAAATATTCCTGTAAACTTTGCTGACAAACTACCATTTACATAGGAAACACATCTGGCAGCAATCTCGTCATGACTTGTCACCCAATTATTCTCATCTTCACCTTTTCCATCCTCGCGTCCAGGTTGGTAAGATAGGGATTTGATTTTGTCAAGCTTCAAATCATTCCTACCAGATAAGCATCTGAACCTTTTCAGGTCCTCCTCTTTTATGTAAGATGTCACAGGATTATCAATGAGAACAACGCCCTTCACAATCTCGTGCCTTGCTGAGTACCTTTTATGTTCATGAATATTCAGAGGGAAAAAGCTTGGGAACTGCCGACAATCTTCTAACAGTGCTGAGCTTGGCAAAGGCAGCTTACCCTTAAGATACATATGCAACATATTTGGTTCCAAAACAAGGCCAGAATTAGCATTCCTCAAGACATAGTAATACAAGCTCTGTAGCTGAGAAGTGCTAAGAAATGAAGAGCCCAGATTCTTTGAAGTATATGGCGGAAATCTTTTGGCTATCCTGTGAGATGCTGAACACCTAGGATTATCGGAGTACACATCAGGACCAAAGTAAGTACTCATAATAAAATTGAGCAAGAAATGTTGATCATTGAATGATGGCTTCTCCTCAGACCCCTTAGAAGGATTGTTGTTGTTATTCCATCGAGATGGAAAATCCATGCTTCCCAACGTAGCTTCTTCCAAGACTCTAATGTCATTCACATTTTGTGAAATAAGCAAAGTGGACCCTAGTCATACCTGAATAGCAGATAGAAATTAAAGATGCAATAATACAGATGATGCAGCTCTATCTTACTTGGTCTGATGATTATTTATTGTTTCACATGCATTTTTCCCAGTGCCTTTTATCCTTGTTGAATTGAAATCAGACTTAAGCAGGAAAATTATCTCATGAATAAAAGTAGGTGGATTTGTAAATAAAGTATCCCAATAAACAATGACAATGACAAGCATACAATTCTTTTATATTTTACATAAACATGACATTACCTCCAGTGTTACCCCAAAAACTTCTTTTTTAAGTTTCACACTCACATATACAGTGCTAAACACAATAAAATCAGCTTTCTAAGAGAACTAATACAAATTTGTACTATTTTCAAAAATCAATTCCATTAGATTCTTTCATGAGACAGTTAAACACCACATAGAACTCCATGAATTGGTAGTCTTTCACGAGAAAATTGAACTTTACCAACTCTGGAAAAAACCCTGCATTACGTACCTACATTGAACTGCCCCCTAACGAGCAACTTAAGCAATCCATTTAAAACCCAGAAAATTTGACCCTTGAATAGCTGCTACATCTCTGTCTATATCCAATATCTACAATCCCAATTTGCAATACTACATAAAAATGTTAAATCTGCATATTCATCAAAATAGAGGAAAATGATTTCATGGGTGGCTTTGCCTTGCTCACATTCTCTCAGAGGCTAAATCACCAGCCGCGAGTAGTGTTTGGAAACCTCGTTGAAGTATAAACTCACTACTCAGAACTAAAATTGCAGCTTCATGAAATTACAGATTTTCTTTCGTTCAAACAGTTAACTGTAAAAAATGTAATGACAAGGAAAAAAGAAAAGTAATACAAGTTCGATCTATGATTCCCATTTCTATGAAGATAAAATAAGTAAGTAATAATCAAAGGAAACCTCAAATTAGCGAACAAGTGAATGGTTTGGCATAAAATTACCTTATTTTTCATGGGAAAATTTGATTGTCGCTGACGAAATACTTAGGCATTCGATGATTTTTAATAAAGGAAACAAAATAACTTTAATTTGCATTCAAGGAAAACTTGAGAATCCTTTATAGAGGTCAACATATGAAAGAGACGGGGACACAAAACCGTGGCAGTCTTTGAGAAGGGGGAGCTCCAGGAGACGCGGGTCGGTTCGATGTCCAGAGCACCGACCCACTTTTTGTTTGGGCCCTTTTAGATGCAAAATGGTAGCCCATGTTTAAGATAAATGAAATTTATAATTTTAACGTATTCATACTTAATTTTGTATAAAATTTTAAAAAATTCTAAATAAATTTGAGGTCATGCATTTAAAAATTCCATCTACATATTAAGTAAATTTAAAATTTTTATAGAATTTAGTTGTAAATATATTATATATATATTTAGTATAATAACAAGTTGTAGTGCATTATGTATTAAAGTCCAAAACAATTTAAAATTTTAGAGTTAAGTTTGATTAAAACTAATTAGTTTTTGGATTGATTAATTAAGAGAAATTAGAAGGTGGCTATATAAAACAATATGTATAGGTACAGCAGAGGTAGTTGTAAGTAGACTTACGTAAAGCTATAAAGAGGGAGTGAGCTGTAAAATTTATTTGTATAGGATTGAGAAGGGAATGGCATTAGATTCTTGGGGGGTGTTGTTATCTTTTACTTGGTAGACTTACTAAGATCGCTTTTACTGTCTGCATCTGGATATAGAGCAGCTTTGCGAGTTAGGACAACCACCCTTCGATTATATAATCCTCACTTCACTTTTTTTCTGTCTCTGTCTCTCTCTCTCTCTCTCTATAAATATATATATATATATATATGTATTTTGTATATACATATACACGTGCAACGCCGGCATTTTAACTGCTGTCTTCCCATTATGAATGTCGTTGCTTCACCTCAACCCAATTCATTTAATTAGGTGATGAAATTCATAAATTCTGCCCAAGGAATTAATGTAGGTGATGAAGTATAATAATTCAGTTGTGTACATTTTGAGTAAATAACACGTACAAACATAGAAGTTGTCAATATGCGATCGTTTATTTGTAAGAAATGCAGAAGTTAAAGCAATCGGGAATTATGAAGTCGTGGGTTTTTATTACTGCAACATATTACGTGTGATAGAAGGGTTATATATATATATATATATATGTTTGAGTTATATATGATGAGGTTAGGAGGCAAGCATATTATTGAAAAGAAATGGCTGGCAGCGTGATAGACTTCAAAACGGGTTATTGTAACCCCAGAGAAGAAGAAAACAGAATCTAAAGAATTTTCTTTTTGGTGGGAAGGATTGAATATAAAGAAATAAGATTATTATATGTTTTTTTTTTTGTAAAAGAAAAAAAGAAAATTGCACTTATTGAAAAAGCTAATTTCGAGGTTTGGCTCTGCGAAAGAGGAAAATAAAATTATGAGGATCACCGCATCAAAATACAACATTGGGTTGAAGAGATACGACAATCTTGCTGTACAATTTTTTTTTTATAATAAAAAAACAGTACTGCTACACTCTGCTACATTCATTATATTTCGTGTACATATATATATATATATATATATAGAGAGAGAGAGAGAGAGAGAGAGAGGAATTTGGTGATAAATAACGCTCTCACTGTTGAGATAGGTAGAGGTTTTATTTTCTCGTGTTAGAGATGAGGACCTGACTCTGCTTCATAAATTTCTCAAACATATTCACAAGAGCACGCATAAATCTCTGAAGAAAAATAATCTAACCAAGAAAAAAAAAAAACTAATTCGCATTTATTTCCCCCCACCTTCCTCTCTCTCTCTCTCTCTCTCTCTCTCTCTAAAATCTCTTGTATTTCAGAAAAAGTAAACTCTCTACTTCCAATAATTTTTATTTTACATGATTGGGAAGCTTTTCTTTTATATATTTTTTTTTCAGGTGCGCTTTGTAGGGCCTCCCAAATCTATCTATAGCTTCATCTTCTCCACAACTCGCATTTACAAACCTCTTCGGATTCTCTCTTCTTTTTTTTTCCTTCGTTTTCAGTGCGCTTCAAACCCTTCTCTACTCTCTCTCTCTCTCTCTCAACATATATATAAATATACATAGTATATTCATCCTTTGGTTCGTCTTTAATTTAATTAGCAACAAAGAGCAAGTGCTTAAGCGGACATGTTGGCTGTGGAAGATGTTCTCAGGGAACTTGGCGTAGGGGAAGAAGTGAATGAGCAAGGGCTACCACCTGGGTTTAGGTTTCACCCCACTGATGAAGAGCTTATTACTTTTTACTTGGCTTCTAAGGTGCTTAATGCCACTTTTTCCGGTCTCCATATTGCTGAGCTTGATCTTAATAGATGTGAACCGTGGGAGCTTCCAGGTATGCTTTATAACTATATTTACAACTCTCTCTTCCTTCCTTTTTATTTTTTTTCTAATACATACATATATATTTCAGTTTTCTGACATGGTTGGTTTTTTCCTTTTGTCTATGATTATCATATACCAGACTATTTAAGTAGCATAAAACTTAAAAGCACAAACAAGTAGACATATTGCTCGATTGTGGGTCTAATTATTACAATTCCCCAAGAAATTCCTGAAAAAAAAAAAAAATCCTGGCAGTAGTGATAGATATACGTTTTGTCTTCGTTAGTAAATTTCGCTCAACTAATTCCAGTATTAAGATTGTTGATGAAATAGTACTGGCAGACCATGACTTCAGGCTTCAAGTTCATCATAATTTTCAGAATTAGCCCTACCTACCCATACAGTGCAATAGAGGAGTCTAGTTGGTCGATTAAATCATCTTGGTTTCATCCGCTTTTAGCATTAGCTAGGTTGATTGTGATTTTTAATAGGTATATACATGTTGTGACAGTACCAAGTCATGTTTTAATAGGTATATACATGTATACATATGGATATATGATTAATCTATTTATGTGGTACAGCAAAAATTAACCCACAAGAACTGTTTCCATATTTATATATTGTGTGGTTGAAAAATCAATGTTTATACAAGAGGGGTTGTAGGTTGGTAATTAATGTTGAGAAAGGGAGTTGGGTGAGGTGTGAATGAAACAGGGATATATGTAAAAATGAATTAATTAATGTGGATGAATATTGTTTCAGATGTGGCAAAGATGGGAGAGAAGGAATGGTACTTCTTCAGCCTAAGGGACAGGAAATACCCAACGGGGCTTAGAACCAACAGAGCAACAGGGGCTGGCTACTGGAAAGCCACAGGCAAGGACAGGGAGGTTTACAGTGCCTCCACCGGAGCTCTTCTGGGAATGAAGAAAACCCTCGTCTTCTACAAGGGTAGGGCTCCCCGCGGAGAGAAGACCAAGTGGGTGATGCACGAGTACCGTCTCGACGGTGACTTTTCTTTTCGCCACACGTGCAAGGTAAAAACCCTTTCCCCTCCGCACGTGCTCGCCCTGCCAACCTCTTTATATCCCTACTTTTTATTTGTCGTTTTCCGGGTTGACTTACTCTCTATCACGTAATATTTAATTTTTAACCTTTGGGGATAGTTTTTGACGTGATGGTGTTGATATGACAACCCCTTACCCTCCCTCTCTCATTTCTATTCTCATCACAATTAAACATTAATGATTAATCCCAAGTTAACAGGATCAACCATGATTTCATTTACGACTCTGATCTTCTTCTTAACTGGAATACTAGCCACTAAAGTTTTGACGATATATATATGCGTGAAATGGAGTGCAGGAGGAATGGGTGATCTGCAGAATATTTCACAAGACGGGGGAGAAAAAAAATAGTGTAGCAGCAGCAGCAGCAGCTTCAGTTTTATCTCCCTCGAGGTCGTCCTTGGCCCCAGTACTGCTGGAGAACCAAACACCATTGTTAGAGTCTCAGACTCATCAAACCAGTCCTGGAAACCCTTTCGTCACCAACCACCACTTGAAAACCCTAATCAACCCACTTCTCTCCCAATCAAATGCCTTAATCAACCAGCTCTCTGCTGCTACTAATAACACCAACTCCTCCATCCTCTTCAAGTCTCTCCTCTCACATCAACAACAACAACTCCCTAGTACTGTTACCAAACAGTGCAAGACAGAGGCCACCTTCTCCCATTTCCAAATATTACCCGTCGATGCTAAGATGAATTGGATGGACAAGATTAATCACATAAGCAGCAGCCCCTTGTTTTCTGATATGGATTCCAGTATGTTGGGGCCACAAGGCGCTGCTGTCGATGACACGTCCACTTCAATTGCTTTCAACACGCTCGCTAATTTTCACCTCATGTTAGACCAACCCATCACACTCCCTCCTGCTGCCGAATCTTGGCCGTCCATTCCCTAGCTAACATCTTCTTCGTATGTTAATAATTGGATTTTCTACTATATTCCTCTATATATATATGTACGTACGTACGTATGTTGTGTGTGTATGTGTAATGTGTGTGGCATTTTGTCCGTACACCATCATTATATATAGAATCTTTATATATGGGTTATGTAATGTCGCTGTACATGTCCATCCATGCACGTATCCTCTATTATTTATGACTTGTTGGAGGTTTTTCTATATAAATGGAGTAGTAGCTAGTAAATTAAGTTCGTTTTTCTATTTTTAATTAGTAAATATTTATGTAAACTCGGGAGAGTAGAAAATATTTGGCTGCTAAATTGGGGTTTTGAGAGAAGTGATGTGACGGGATGAATAGGAAAGAGGGTGGTTTTGACGTCACCTTAATTAATTTTTATGATTGACGATGGGATTGGGACACCTCCTCCCCGGCCGATCTGCATGCAAGCGTACAGGAGTAGGTTTGTATAAGGGCAGCAGCTAGCTACTCAGTATAGGCTCTTTGTCAAGTGCCAGCAGACGCTCGTATACCATCATCATCTTCGTCCTACATCTAGAGATACTACAAATATATTATTACATAAAAAGTAAAATGTTATAATAACATCAAAAATCACACTCGCTACAATATATTCAACTTTTAAGAACAGTTAAAAACCATTCAAAAGCCTGTCAAAATTTCCTTTACCAAATGGTAAAGACTGTTCCTTCTGTAGCAATATTGGTCTTCCAAATGTTTTGGCTATGACTAATAATTTTGTCCTACATAAACACTTAAAAAGGCAGAAGACCATCAACATGATCAGCTAGCTAAGAGACACTAAAAGCACAAAAAGGCCCAAGTTGTTTATACATCCACACTGGACGGCCCTGATCCATAAGAAGAAAGAATACGTCCCAAACGATTCATAGCCTAATCAGACCAAGAGATGCCAGGGCTCCTTAGTAACTTCCTCCTAATCTACTTTCCATGCATTTACCCACCCAACAAGTGTGTTATCTTCTCCCAAATTCCAAAATTTCCCATCCTTATCTATACGAACAGAAACATTCTTTACCATTTTTATTCTAACCCCATTACCAACAAAAGAAGTCATGTAAAACCTAACATTGTCGCCCACTCAAAATCAGATCCGCATTTGGCATAGAATTAAGTTGCTTGCTTTAAAGAAACCAAGTCAAAAACAAACAAGCCGGATGCATAAGAGATAGCATGTATACATGTTTGGTGAAGGGCACACTCAGTAACTTGTCAGCTGAGTGCATACACAGAACTCAGTCAGACATGCTTCTGCAATGCAATCCAAGATTTCTTGTTAAGCTCCAGAAAGGAACTCCATCAGATGTGGAAAATGATTTATTCCTCTTATGTCCAAGGGATATGTTTAAGCATACTTAAAAGATCCCAACTTAGAGTTCAATTGCAAAGCTATCCATTCAGTTATACATACTACAAATAAAAGCAGGTCAAATGAACACAGATGAGGGGCCTTGGTTAGACAATTATCTGGCATTGATAAAACATATTAGCATGGTCAAGTCATACTCATACATTAATCAGTCCTGCGAGTCATACATCCAAGTTTTAAGGAACATTTGACATGAAGACTGTCACATTGCAAAGTCCGGGCATCCAGAAAATAATTTTACTTGGTTCAAATTTAAAGGTTTAAAAGGATTTCCACAAATCCATCCATGGGTAGAATCAAACACCAAAAACTACACTAGTTAAGACTAAACAGGACATGAAGGATGTGAAACACATACTACGTGATACAGACTATTAATTATTTCTTATGCATTTGTTCATGTCCTAAGTGCAACTATGTGCATGGATACATATCCAATTTAGTGGGATAATAATAACAGAGTACTGCAAGCCAAGACTAAAAACAGGAAAATCAAATGAGAAGAGGAACAAAATATATATGATCCCCAATGCCTGTTCTCCCTAGCATTTTTTAATCCTCATCGACTCTCATCCTACATTTACAACTCGAGAACGTTTATAAGAAAATAAATATCAAAGAGAAAAGAAATAGAAAAGTCAGCATATCAATAAGGATCTTTGACTCAGTAAACTACTCGTATATTACCCAAAAGTTTCAACTAAAGAGTGGCAAGTTGGTACACAAGAAGTAAAACTCAATTAAGTAGAATCCTAATTGAACAGATAAGCAAAGCACCACCAAACCTATCATCGAACATCTTCTAAACTTATTCACAAGTTAACCACTGAGCTTCTTGAGTTCACAACTGGGCAATCTGTTAATGTCACACCCCTATGCAATCTATTATTATCACCCAAATGGTGTTCATTAATAAAACACATAAAAAACCCATACATCAGAAGCTAAAAGAACGAAGAACTGAACAAGTGATTTCAGCCATAAAAACGTCATGAGTTATCAGGTATCACTTTTCTCATGCTTTTAAGAGCAAAATTTACACATAAAGAACTTAGTGTTTACCAGATGACAGGTCAAAGTGTGGAAGAAGATCCGACCGTTTATGCAGCTCTACAATCAGGTGCAGTCATAGCATCCAAAAAAATTCAGGTTAGAGAAATACAAGGATTTAACCACTCCAGTTAGGGATTTAAAGGAAACATTGGGTGATGATTCACAGGGTTAATAGCCTAATCACAAAGTTAATTTTCGTTCATTATCAAGACAAAATTCCCTAAAAATTCAAGGACATTCAGTTTAATCATAAGTCGACCAATGTGATATCACAAGACTTTTGACGAACACGTGATGGGGTTTATTCAACAAACGTCAAAGAAGAAGAAAACTTGTTTCGAACATTCAATCTTGACAATCGAACACATACAAGTTCGCCATTGTAAAAAAATCAAAACCACTACAATCTTTTCGAAGATTGCATTAAAAAGAGGGGGATTTTCATACCAATACTCACCCGACCACGGAAGTTTTGAAAGGGAAAACAAGGTACAGATTTACGCGCAACGGAGGTTATCTTCCCGTCGGAAGGAATGCCAGAAAATCGGGGCAGCGCTCTGGTTTGACTCGGCATCCAGCCCCAAGTCACTTCAGTCCCCCCCGTCAGTGCGCTTCAAAACAGAGATGTTTTAGACCTTGAGAAAGTTGTCCATTAATATATTCTAAAAACATGTTGCATGCCACTATTATTTTATATTTAGAATTAAATTTAATTCAGTTGATGTCATGCTACATGATAATGAATGTAATTTGTACATTTTAATAATTAATTCAAATTCACTATGATATATATGGATTCATAGATTAGAACAAAATATTTGTCAAATAATTACTATTTGGTTTTTATTTGTTTCATTGCAAACTAAGCAAAAAAAAAAAAAAAAAAAAAACAAGAATATTTGTTATTGTCAATTTCAACTTTTAGTTGCTGGGTTTCCATCCCAACAACCATTTGGTGCCAAACTCATTCTATTTTCTTTCACTTGAAGACATCCTCCCCTCCAAATAACATTTCTCGCCACTTCTGTTCAAATTCCCATCTTTTATATATATATATATATTATACTGTAATTATACTCTTGAATCCCTTTCCTTCTTCATTTCCAGACAATGGGATCATTCGATAGATCCAAGAAGAAAGTTCTGTTATGGAAGAAAGCTATCTTCCATTTCTCTTTATGCTTTGTTATGGGATTCTTTACAGGCTTTGCTCCAACCAGTAAAGCTCCAATTTTGTTTAGACAGTATCCTCCTTCACCCACATCACAGCAAGCTCATCAGCTCTCCAGCAATACCAGTATTTCACCAACACCTCAATCGCCCCGGCCAGTCCCAATCCCAGTCCCAGTTCCATCAACTTCTAAAGAAGCAGATGGTGCAAAGTTAATAACGAAAATGGAAAAAGGAGATGAAGAAGAGATGAGCCCTAGAGCGCTGATAATAATAGTGACTACGATTATTAGCAAAAACAGTCCTGGTTATGAAGGAGTGTTTTTGAGGAGGTTAAGTAATACTTTGAGGTTGGTGGATCCGCCATTGTTGTGGATGATAGTTGAAGGGCAATCAGATTCTAATCAAGTGTCGGACATTGTTAGCAAAACAGGAATAATGTATAGATATTTGGTGTGCAAACAAAATTTTAGTAACCCAGAAACTGAGTTAACTCACCACAGAAACCTTGCTCTCAGTCACATTGAACACCACAGGTTGAGTGGGATTGTTCATTTTGCCAGTCTATCCAACACGTACGATCTTCATTTCTTCCATCACCTCCGAGATATTGAGTATGTAAATTATTATTTTTTTAGATATTTATTTATTTTCAGTAGGATGTAATAATTAAATAAAAAAAACAATGTGTAAATTTGCAGGGTATTTGGGACATGGGCAATGGCATTAGTATCAGCAAAGAAGCAGAAGGTGAAAATTGAAGGGCCTGTATGCGAATCTTCACAAGTAATTGGATGGCACTTGAATAATAAAACTGGGCCAGATAATTACAATATTCATATTTCGACTTTTGCATTCAATAGCTCCATTCTTTGGGACCCTGAGAGGTGGGGTCGACCTTCATCTGCTCAACGCACCAACCAGGTATACATACATATATACTTATAAAATAAGATATATACTCAATTATGAATTAAATATATATATATATATATCATTAATACAAAAATTTAAAATTTACTGGATTTTGGCTATTAATTTTTTTTTTTTTTTTTTGTTTGACAGAATTCAATCAAATACGTGAAAGAAATAATTGTTGAAGATGAGGGAAAATTGAAAGGAATCCCACCATCAGACTGTTCAAAGATCATGCTTTGGCATTTTCCGTTTTCCTGATGTAACTCCTCCAATCAGTTAATATCAGCTTTCGTGTTTTATGCATGGAGAAAATTAATCAAGAAGACGGCATATCATCTCAAGAAGAAGAAGATACACTTTTAAGATGAGTGAAGAAGAAAACTGATCCTGTATGTATATATATATATACACTTACAATGCAACTGTCAAGTTTCTTTTTCAATTTTTGTCCCCGTAGAAATTTGTAAGCGTGTTTACTTTATATGTAGTTTTTAAAAAAATAAAAATTCATTTATTCTACTAATCAACCTTCCTAAATTTTATAAGTGATTAAAATTGTTTGAGTACATACATATCACTCATCGGTACATGTCAAAAGTTATTTCTTTCAAACGTATCAATTGATAATAAGACCGCTCCAAATGTCAAGCTAACGTCCCCCAAATTCAATTATAACACAGGTATTAAACAGTGGGTCCAATTCATGATTTGCCGCTAATAATACACACACACACACACACACACACACACATAATAATGTGTGCATTGGAAAATTCTGAGACGTGAGAGCTACTAATTGGGGGTTGAGATGGCTAAAATTGTCCAAGTTTTTAAAAATTGTGTTCAAATTACATTTTTACTTTTGTTTTTTTTCATTTGAATTAATTCTGAACTTTTCAAAATATTCAAATTACCCATTTAAATTAATAATTAACTTACATGATTGATTGATGAAATATATAATTCAAATCTATGTAAAAGTCACGTGTCATACATATGAATGTCCTTATAGACTCACTATTCCTTTTTCCATTTGTGTTCTAAAGGCACGTTTGAAAGAATCCATCATTATTAATCAAAACATTGTTCATCGTTCCTGGTTCATCCACTGCCACTGCCACTGCCACCCTTCATTGAAAGAGAGTATCGCTACCGGCTTCATCAATGGAGTCCAAAGAAGTCTTATCCACTTTTGCCAAGTAAGGTTCAAAAGAGAAGTATGAAACAATAAAAGAGATTTATGAAAGGTTTTCACAAATGTCATCCAAATAGGAAATTAGCGACCTTCATGTGTTCTACTTTCTTGTTCTGAGATAAAATTGGCAAGTAAGGAGGTTTAATTCAAGCATGAAACCCATACAAGCCAAAAAATCAATGAACTACTTACTACCCACATAAGATAGGATGATTTTTAATCAAATTACAAGCAAATACGGTAATTAGATTACTTAAAAATTAAAAAAAAAAATTCTTTTAGTTCCGGAATAAATATTTATTTTTGCAATCAAAATCAAGCATTAATTAAGAAATTTACAATCTCATCTCGCTTCATATGCTAAATATAATAAGAACAGAAAGCATTTGGTCGTACCTTTTTTTTTTTTAAAATTCATGTAATTTCAACTTCACAATTTATTATAAAATGAATAAATCCCATGTTTCTGATTTCATTAGATTCGTTGGATACCTTCCTCTTCCTCAGCTACTTGGCAAAAATGGAGACGTGATTGGCAGCATGTTAATTGACAATGGGGCCCAGTTAACCAACCCAAACATTGGGGACGCGCATCGACACCAGCTGTGTCTTCCTCATATTCTTCCATAATTGAAAAAATCTCCCAGATCCAATTCTTCTTTCTTCTTCGTCTCTTGCTTTATATTCACAAAACACAACTTACAGACAGTTTGCAACTTTTTCAACCTGTAATCTTTTTGTTTCTCTTGTACATACAAGGAAGAGGAAGAAGAAGGAAAATGAGGGAGATGTAAGATCTTTTCAAGTGAAAGAAGCAGCTCTCTTGAGATCTGCCCTTCCCACTTAGCTTCCAGACACTTATCTTTTACTTTCTCTCTTTCTGGTACGCTGTCCTTTTCTTCTGGACCTCAATTCAATTAGACGATTGGCTATTTACTAGAATTGTTTGCCTCTTCTGCGCAATCCCTTTCTCTTTCAGTAAATCTCACTGCTCTTTTACTGCTGATAGTGCTTATTTTTCGGACTTGCGATTTTGTTGTATAAGTTTTTGTTAAATTTAGCTCGTTTAATCTGTTCTTGTTGGATGAGAAATCTAGGGGAAAGCATAGATGTAGCAAACTTCTCTCGGCGTTTGATTGTAAGGAGCCGCCGACAGTAGATACTGTCTAGTTAAAATTGTGCATAAAATGGACATAAATTCTTCAGTCCTTCGGAATTTTGGACTGAGATTGCTCATTAAGTTTCTTGCTTGTGTTTACCTATATAGGTCATCACCATTTCTTTGAAGAAATTTCCTTTACTATTTCCATAATTTCTCTATTTATTGAACAAATTCAAATGATGCCTTACACTAAGCTTGCAAACATTAATGCATAATTGACAAAATCAAATTTAATTTGTTGAGTCTAGAGAAATTTCTGGAGTAATCGTTTGCTTTGGTTCCAGAAGGATCTAAACAAGGAACGATAAGGAGATGGGTAGGAAAGGGAAATGGTTTTCAAGTGTGAAAAACGCTCTTCGCCCAGAGTCCAAGAAGAAGGAAGAGGAGGTTTTAGAAATTTCTATTTTTATTTTATCTTTTGGTTGCAAAATTACATAATTACAATTCTCTCAGAGGAAAATACATAATCAGATCGAATTCCAATATTCTATTTTGGTTTTAATTAATTCACTTTGTGTGCTTCCAGAAATTGAAGAAGAAATGGTTTGGGCAGCAAGAAGATTCGAATTCCAATTCAGTGTCTCCAGATATTGTCATGGGACCTCCACCGCCGCTGCCGCCATCCCCACCACCTGAAGATGTGAGATTAGTTGAGGTGGATGATGGAGAAAGCAAATATGCTTACTCTGCAGAGGTTGCCACTGCTGCTGTTTCAAAGGTTGCTGCTGCTGCTACTTCCCAGTCTGCTGTGAAGGTTGATCAAGGTACCGTACTTCCAACAATACCTCCTCATTTTGTTGGAAAAACAAAGAAGGAAGTGGCAGCCATCAGAATTCAAACGGCATTTCGAGGATACTTGGTATAATTTATTTATTTTGCTTCTAGGCTGTTCAATTTACTGGCTGTCATTTCCTTATAGAATGCCCAATTTCAGTGGCTAGTCTATTTAATCAATGGTATCAGTTTTATGACAGCTAAATCTCACTAACCAAAACCACTCTTCAAATTGCCTTATAAAGAAAGCATAGTCCGTAAGCAGCATTTATTGATGTTGCTTCCCCTCTGTGTTCTGCCCCTTCACTTTATAGTATATATACTCAAAGCTTAAAGTAAAAGCAAGAAAAAGAGAGAAGAAAGAATCTTCACATAGTTTGGCTATTTATCTACATCTAAGGAGCCACCTCTAACTTACTACCATGAATAACTCAAAACTAAAAAGTTAGCATTTTATTTTATTAAATGCATCAAGAAAAAGCTTAAAATTGCAAGATTGCCCCCACCCTGCTGGATAAAAAGAACATGCCTTTCGCTGAAGATATGGTTGTAGTTCACCATCGCCCTCCCCCCAAATATTCTATAGAAAGAAAAGAAGATTTCGAAAATCAAGTCTGGGATAGAACTAATCATCACTTTTCGGGGGGCGTGGGGGAGCGCCTGAGGGGGTGGCTTCTGTGTGAAATCCTCCCCCTTATGTGGAGTTTTTTGTAAAATGATATTCTCTCTAAAAAGTCAACACTCTCTACCTGCAGTCCCAGAGTTAAAGGGCTTACATCTCAAAAAGTTTACCCACAGTTAATAGGCAGT
>NW_019014408.1:30691-41682 GCF_000150535.2 Carica papaya | reverse complement strand
TATAATAAAACGATCTATATACTCCATATTAACAGTTTTTTTATGAGTTGATGCCATCAATAAA
The DNA here is from genome assembly GCF_000150535.2 of Carica papaya. The sequence continues at coordinate 41,618 of NW_019014408.1, read as the reverse complement.
ATCGAATTATAATGACATTATCTAAATAAATCAATATATTTATTAAAAAATGTTACAATATAAGCAAAATTAATAAATATATAAATTTTTGTGGTTAATTTTCATAATATATAGATATATAATAAAATTTCTAATTTCTAGAAGATTTCAACAATTATAATAATTATAGTAAATAAAGGAAAGAACCAAAAGGAAACAGTGAAATAATACCTCAAAATGAAATTACCAAAACAGCTATTATTAATGTGAAAATCAATAACCATAAATAATTACACAAATAGTTACATTCAGAGAATTATTCTCATCTGGGCCATACAAGTTATTATTATATCTACATCATCAAGGCACGCCTGCAATCATATTTCTCGCAGGGATTGATCCAAAATCAGCCAAATTCGGCTGAAAATAGCCGATCTGAAGCGAACCGCCGCCGTGCCGGAATTCTAAAATTGGCCAAAATGGGCTATGAGACTGATTTTAGCTTTGTTTGAGATATTTGAAGTACTTATAGCGCGTTTTGATTTCCGAATAAAAATTCAGAAAACCCAGGAACCGCCTGTAGGCACGGTGAACAGCTTAGCTTTTCGGATACCAAATTGAGTTAGAATCTCTCACTCTATCCTCTGTTATTGAATTGAAGTTTAATTTTAAATAATATAGTATTTCGTGAAACTTAAAAAGTATCTATAATTAATTGCGGGTTACTAATGGAGTCAGAACTGAAAACTATTCTCTGTTGATTTCTGTTGATTTATTTTACAGTTTAAATATATGATAGTATCTGATTTATCGATATTATCGTTTGAATGCATGTATCGCTGCCTTATGTGACTACAGTTAAATTGAAAAACTGAGATACGATTGCATTCCCTGATGCATGTTTGTTTGTTTATGTGATTACGGTTGATTTAGAAAATGGAGACTAAAAGAAAACGAAAAAATTGTGGAATTAAGCGAATGGATGAAACGGTAGCTCTAATGGATATCTTGGGAGATGATGGACAGACCGAGTACAATAGGGAACCCTACCGTGAACGTTGTCTCATACCGGACGGAGTATGGGGATGACCCGTTTCATCCTCGTACCGGACGGGGTATTGAGCTTTAGTGATTTGGCGCTCATACCGGACGGGGTATGGGGAGGACCCTTTAATTTAGAATGTTGATGGAAAAGGGTTCACGCATAGCGGAGACATCCCTATGAACCCCCATGGATACTAGTAGGCCGATAAAAGGAAAGATTATTGTTTGATTTATTGAATATGGATTTATAATGTGTGTCTGTTACCAATTACATATGAAATCATGATAAGTGCTATGTTATTGTCTCTATAGGTTGCTTTTATAAATCTCATTGTGGTAAGTTGATGGTAAATGGTTTTATTTTTAATAAATGTATCGGTTTAAATTAAGTGCTTCATTAGTTGTTTTGATTTTCTACCAACCTTTATTTCTGTATCGGTGATATAGTGTGATATTCTTACTGAGTTAGTGTAGCTTCTCCCTTATTTAACCATTTCATATTAAGAGAATCAAGATCCAGAGTCCGATCCGCAAAAGGGTTGCGAGTAGAATGCTAGTTTTATTTATTTTCTGTTCATTTCCTTATTTCTTTGTATTTCTTTCAAAAGAGTGAATTTTAGAACACAAATTAGTACTTTAAGTTATTGTGTAAGGAATGTAAACCTTGAATATTTATTTCGCTTCCGCACTTTAATTTTCATTTATTTCCTTTGAATATTTCTGAGGTCGTTACAGTTGGTATCAAAGCCATATTCCTCGAACCCATTCCTTACACAAAACCGTTAAGAAACACCGAAAATAATGAATTGTCACTCAACCTTCCCTTGTAAAATACAGGGACAGATATATGAGGAGAGAAAAACTCCCACTAAACCGAGCAGCCCAGTAGGGTTTGCTTAAAGAGGATGTTGATCGGGTTATTTGAGATGGTTGAAAGACTTATTGCTGCCCAGCAGCCCGGGAGGAAAGGATGGAGCTACCTGACCCTCCCCGTTACCACAGGTTGAGCCACCCCCTGCAGCGAGAAGATCCCGAGCCACCCCGATATGACCTTATTCCTCCACAGTACTATCCGGTACCACCACAGTATGATCCGGTGACCCAGCCACCGCGTCACCAGGTACCACCACAGTATGATCTGGCGCCCTAGCCACCGTGTCACCCCACACCACCACAGTACAATATGGTGCATCCACCGTATCATCAAGTACCACTGCAGGGCAATCCAGTCCATCCTCAGCCCAGCCCAATCCCTCATCCACGGGACCCAACTCCTCTCATGATAGATTCAGACTACGTAGAAAGGTATAAAAGACTAAATCATTCTACTTTTGCTAGGGGATCCTCCTTTAAAGAGGCTGAGTTCTGGTTATCTGAGATAGAGAAGGCCTTCAAGACCCTCGAGGTGATCCCTGAACAGAAGGTCATCCTTGCTACCTATATGCTAGTGGGAGAAGTAGACCGTTGTTGGCAACTCAAGCAAACCACCCTGCCCTTTCCAGTCACTTAGGAACAGTTCCTGAGGGCTTTTCATGCAGAGTACCTCTCATAGCATCTCCGACATCTGAAGGAGATGGAGTTTGCACACTTGGTCCAGGGGGACATGATTGTAGCATAATATACTCGCAAGTTCCTGGAGTTGGGTCGATATTCTTCCGAGAGCATGATGGAGGAAGACAGGAAGGCTAGAAGGTTCGAGTGGGGCCTCTGTCCTGAGATCAGACAGCAGTTATTTGTGTTTGAGCTAAACACTTATTCGGTTATTCTCGTCGAGGCACAGTTAGCGAAAATGAGCCTTTGCACCTTACCTCAAGCAGTAGAGAACCTCAGGCCCTCAGCTCCACACAGTAGATCAACACCTACTGCCCTTGTCCAATAGAACAAGAGACCCAGGCTGATGACTCTGGCTCCCTCTCAAGTTCCAGTAGTAGGACGTAGCAAGATCTATCTGTATTATGACAAGGATCATGGGGACCGATCTTGTTATCATCTCAACAACATTTGCCACATATGTGGTAGTGCCCAAAATTATGCAAGGGAGTGCCCGAGAAACCAGAACTAGGTCAGGCCTCATGTTCACGGCCGAGCTTACAATCTCATACAGCATGATACAGAAGCCAACCCGGATGTGGTACAAGGTATGTACACTATCTGTAACAATCTTGCTCATGTTTTGATTGATATTAGTGCATCACATTCATTTGTTTCACATATTTTTGCATCAAAATTAAAGGTATTGCCTGAAAAACTTGATTCTGTATTGTTCATATCTACTCTTAAGAATATGAAATTACTGGGAGAGGTTGTATACAAGGCCTGTGTCATAGATATACCAGATAAAAAATTGAGTGTAGAACTAATAGAAATTGACACAGGAGACTTTGATGTAATCTTAGGAATGAACTAGCTAACGGCATATCACGCCACTATAGATTATTTTCATAAGAATGTTGTATTCAACCCTCCTAATGAGGAGTCATTTACAAATTAATAAAATCATTTAACATTTGTTTCCCTCATGATAAATTTTCTTATTATCGAGTGCTTTAACCCAGCTGTTTTCTCTAACTATGCAAACTTAAAAAAGAAATTTGTATTTAAGAGATTTCGGTAGTCTGAGATTTTTCAGATGTATTTCTAGATGAACTACCTGGACTGCCAGTGGACAGGGAAGTCGAATTCACCATAAACCTTCAGTCAGGCACCCAGCCTATTTCGGTTGCTCCTTACTGCATGAGTTGTGTTGAGATAGAGGAACCGAGAAAACATATCACTAAACTACAGGAAAGTGGATTTATCTGACATAATGTGTCTCCTTGGGGTGCTGGAGTCACATTTGCAAGAAAGGTTGATGGGACATTGAGGTTATGTATTGATTACAGAGGTCTGAACAGGGTCACAATCAAGAACAAGTATCCCTTCTCCATGATTGACGATCTCTTTTATAAATTACAGGGTGCTTAGGTCTTCTCCAAAATAGACCTGCATTCAGGTTACCATCAGGTAAAAATCAGAGCAGAAGACATCTCCAAGACAGCCTTTCATACCAGGTACGGACACTATGAGTTCCTGGTCATGCTATTTGGACTAACTAACGCTCCAGCCATCTTCATGGACTTGATGAATAGGGTTTTCAGATAATTTTTGAATCAGTTTGTTATTGTGTTCATCGATGATATCTTGGTTTATTCAAAAAGTAGAGAGGAACACATTCACCATCTGACTCAATTTTTACATGTTCTTAGAGAAAAGAAGTATGCAAAGTTGAGTAAGTGTGGGTTCTAGCTTGAGCAGACTACCTTCCTAGGACACATCATATCAAAGGATGGAGTGTCAGTGAACTCCAAAAAGGTGTAAGCAGTGCTCGACTGAGAAAAATTAATATCGGTTAAGGAGATCTGTAGTTTTCTGGGGATGGCAAGTTCGTGGAAGGGTTTTCTAGTCTCGTTGCTCATCTGACTCAGCTCACAAAGAAAAATATCAAGTTTGAGTGGAACGAGGACTGTGAAAGAAGTTTTTCAGAACTAAAGAAGCAGCTGACTACTGCACATGTGTTGACTTTGCCAAGTGGATCATGTGGATATACAGTTTACAGTGATGTCTCCTACCTAGGTTTGGATTGTGTTTAATGCAACATGGGAAGGTCATAGCTTATGAGTCCAGACAGTTAAAGAGTCATGAGAAAAATTATCTCACTCATGACTTAGAGCTTGCCGCAATCATACATGCCTTAAAGACTTTGCGTCATTATTTGTATGGAGAGACCTTTCAGATCTTTACCGATCACAAGAGTTTGAAATACATATTCACTCAAAAGAATCTCAACATGCGTCAGAGAAGGTAGATAAAACTTCTTAAGGAGTATGATTGTGACATCTTGTATCACTCGTGTAAGGGCAACGTGGTAGCCGATGCACTCAGCATGAAAAGTACAGGCACATTAGCCCATTTGATGGTTTCAGAATGTAGGCAAATAGGGGCCGCACAGTAGGTACGACTTCAGAACCTGAAGAGAGTCACATGTTTGGGTCACCTAACTGTTCAGCCTGAGTTAATCTAGAGAATAAAGGAAGCTCAGTCTACCGACTCCACCCTAGCGGCCCTCAAGAAAGATACAGAACAGAGAGTTAACCCAGAATTCTGAGTCTCCACTGATGGGTAGCTCAGATTCCAGGACAGAGTGTCTGTTCCAGGTGACAGTGAATTAAAAAGGGATATTATGACAGATGCCCATAGCTCGAAGTTTGTCATGCATCTCAGAAGTACTAAGATGTACTAGAGTATGCGATCCCGATTTTGGTGGAACATGATGAAAAGAGATATAGCTGACTTTGTTTCTAAAGTGTTTGGTATGTCAACAGGTCAAGGCAGAGTATTAACGCCCAGGTGGGCTATTTCAGCAATTACCAATCCTAGAGTGAAAGTGGGAATATATCACCATGGACTTCGTGACAGGATTACCTAAGGCACGCTTAGGACATGATGCTATCTGGGTAATTATTGATCAACTTACTAAGTCTTCCCACTTCTTGGCCATCAGGATGACCAATTTCTTGGACAAGTTGGTAAGAATGTATATCCGAAAAGTAGTTATATTACATGAAGTATCAGTGACAGTAGTGTCCGACAGGGACCCAGGTTCATTTCTCGGTTTTGGTCTAGCCTTCAGCAAACCATGAAAACGAAACTGTCCCTTAGTACTGCATTCCACCTTCAAATTAATGGGCAGTTAGAAAGGACAATCCGCACATTTGAGAATATGCTTCGAGTTTGTGTTTTTCACTTCAGGGGCCATTGGGATGACCATCTACCCCTGATAGAGTTCGCCTACAATAACAGTTACCAAGCAAGTATTGGCATGGTTTCGTACGATCCATTATATAGGCACCCATGTAGATCGCTGATTTGTTGGGAGGAAGAGGGTGATAAAAAGTTTTTCGGCCCAGATCTGATAGAGGAGACTACATCTAAAATAGTTAAGATCATAAAGAACATTCAGACGGCTCATAACAAGCAGAAGAGTTAAGCGGACACCCGGAGGAGAGATTTGGAATTTGAGAAAGGTGATCGGGTATTCCTTAAGGTCACTCCTTTTAAGGGAATCAGTAGGTTCGGCAAGAGGGAGAAACTGAATCCCCGATTTATTGGGCCATTCGAAATTTTTGGATAGAATTCGTACCGCCACCTAGAGGCTGGCACTGCCTCCAAAACTTTACAAGGTTCATAATGTGTTTCATATGTCGATGTTATGTAAGTACAACCCGGATCCCTCTCATATTTTGGCCTACGAGCCTCCTTCACTCCAGGAGAATCTGTCCTATGAAGAAGTATCAGTCGGCATTGTGGACCGAAAGAGCAGATTACTGCGAAACCAGAAAATTTCCTTTGCTAAGGTCCTATGGAAGAATCACACACCAAGAGAGGCCACATGGGAATTAGAATAAAACTTCATAGTCAAATACCCCTAACTGTTTGATTGAGAGTGAGAAAGACAAATTTGAGGGACCAAATTTCCTTTAAGGGTGGGAGAGTTATAATGCCCAAGTTTAAATTTAATTTTTAATGTAAATTAAATTTATTTAAATGCGATTTTTTAATTTTTTTAATTTTATTTTGGAGTAAAAATAAAATAATTTTGATGGAGGATAAAATTGAAAACAATTTCAGGGAAAATAGCTGAACATTTAGGTTCTTGGGGTATTTTTGAAAGAAAAACTGAAAATCGGAGGTTAAAATATAATTTAGAGAAGTTTTGCCACTTCAGATGCCCGGTCAGCAGGCCTGATGAATCAGGACGCGCCGCATGGCAGCGGACACTAACGCGGTGCAACGCGAGAGACCACGCGAACGATCCGCTTGCCCGCGATCGAATAGCCTAGATCCACTCCGCGCGCACGGACGGCTCAGATTAGATCGCGATGGACAGCCCATATTGGATTGCGATGAATGGTCCAGATTCACTCCCTATTTAATCGCGATCGGACGGTTCAGATCAAATACGATAGACGGCCTAGATCAAAACAGACGAAGAAGAAGACCCCCTTGCCGGAGAAGAAGACCCGACCGCCAAAAAGGAGACTGCCGCTACCTGCCGCAGCACCAGAGCTCTTTCCAACTGCCAAAAAAAGTGAAAATTTCTCTTTTTACTTGAAATTCAATTTTAAACACACCATGGCCAAACTGGAGCAAAAGGACTAGTCGATTGGCCGAAAAATGTGGGCAAAGCCTGGCGGCGCCGCTGCAGAGAATTTCACAAAATACCTTCGATGAGACCCTTCCCGATTCCCGTTTTGCGTGATTTTTTCGCCGTTGTGATCACCATTTTTTTCTCTACAGGTTGACCAGAACAAAACACTCAACTGCAACGTGAGCCGGAGGAGCCGCTGCAATGGGGAGCCCCCCCACCGGTGAGTTTCAGTTTTTTGTATTTTTTCAGCCAACCGAGACCCCTTAACATGTTTTCTCACAGGGATTGATGCGAAATCGACCGAAAACAGCCGATCCGAGATGGACTGCCGCGAGCGGCGGAGCCGTCGTGCCAGAATTCTGAAATTGGCCAAAATGGGCCTTGAGACTGATTTTGGGTTTGTTTAAGATATTTTTAGGTACTTATAGCGCGTTTTGATTTTTGAAGAAAAATTCAAGGAACCTGGGAACCGTCTGTAAGCGCAATGAACAGTTTAGCTTTTTGGGTACCAAATTGAGTAAGAATCTCTCACTCTATCCTCTGTTATAGAATTGAAGTTTAATTTTAAATAATATGCTATTTCGTAAAACTTAGAAGGTATCTATAATTAATTATGGGTTACTAATAGAGTCAGAATTGAAAATTATTCTCTGTTGATTTTTGTTGATTTATTTTACAGTTTAAATGCATGATAGTATCTGATTTATCAATATTATGGTTTGAATGCATGTATTGTTGCCTCACGTGACTACTGTTAAATTAGAAAACTGAGATATGATTGCATTCCCTGATGCATGTTTGTTTATTTATGTGATTACAGTTGATTTGAAAAATAAAGACTAAAAGAAAATGGAAAAATTATGTGATTAAATGAATGGATAAAACGACAGCCCTACTAGATATCCTAGGAGATGGTGGACAGACCGGGTACAATAGAAAATCCTACCGTGAATGTTATGTCATACTGGACGGGATATCGAGACTTGGTAATTTGGTGCTCATACCGGACGGTGTATGGGGACAGCTCGTTTCACCCTTATACCGGACGAGGTATTGAGGTTTAATGGTTTGGTGCTCATACCGGACGGGGTATGGGGACGGCCCTTTAATTGAGAATGTTGATGAAAAAGAATTCACACGTAGCAGGGACATCCCTATAAACTCCCATAGATACCAGTAGGCCGATAAAAGGAAAGATTGTTGTTTGATTTATTCAATATGGATTTATCATGTGTGCTTGTTACCAATTGCATATGAAATCATGATAAGTGTTATGTTATTGTCTCTATAGGTTACTTTTGTAAATTTCAGTGATGTAAGTGGATGGTAAATGGTTTTATTTTTAATAAATGTGTAGGTTTAAATTAAGTGCTCCATTAGTTGTTTTGATTTTCTACCAACCTTCGTTTCTATGTCAGTGATATACTGTGATATTCTTACTGAGCTAGTGTAGCTCATCCCTTATTTAACCATTTCATATCAAGAGAATCAGGATACAGAGCCCGATCTGCAAGAGGGCTGCGTGTAAAAAGCTAGTTTTATTTATTTTTCGTTTATTTCCTTATTTATTTGTATTTCTTTCAAAATGGTGAATTCCGAAATACAAATTGGTACTTTAAGTTATTGTGTAAGTAATGTAAATCTAACATTTATTTCGCTTCCACACTTTAATTATCATTTATTTCTTTTGAATATTTCTATGGTTGTTACAATTTTATATTTCGACAATAACAAAAACAAATCTTTATCGTAATTATATTTTTTATTAAATTTTAAATTTTAAATTATTTAATTAAAAATTATATTAAATTTATTCAATTAATTCTTTTCAAAATTTAAAATTTTACTAATTAATTTAATTAAAAAATTAGTTAACAATTTGCTTTTTTTTTTTTTTTGTTTTATAAGATTGAAACAAATGTATTACAATCAAGTAGACTCTTTAATAAGAAATTATACTTTCTCTTTACCTAACTTAAAAAGAAATTATTTATATTTTCATATTGGTTTACTTTTAAAATTTTTAATCATTGTTTAGTCCTTAAATTTATACTTATCTAACTAAAAATTAAATTATGTTTCTACTTTTGGAAGATTTAAATATATAAGATATTATATATATCATGGCATCAAATACAGATACTAATATATAAATAGAAATAAGTTATTATTATATTTATACCAAATGTTTATCTCATGCTATATACTTATTACATGTTCATATGATCCATACATTTTCAACTACTGAAACTAACAAATATAATAATACAAATGACTGTATTATAGAAAATAACTATACATCCCTTGTAATATGTTGTAAATATAGTTACAATACATGAGATTAAAAAAAAATAATATAACAGGAATATCTTTTAGTGCATAATCTCTAGTCTAAATTAGACTTCTTTTACTTGTTCTTCACTAGTCCGACACTTACTTTCAGATTCACCTAATCTGTAAAACACAATGATGAAGTTGGATGAATTTCACTTGTTTAATAAGTACAACTAGTATTTTAACACTACATGCAAAATGCAAAAGCACGCAATCATGCAATAGATATAATACATTATAGGAAGTTACAACTTTGAATTTATAAAAGATTTTAAATTTATGTTTTATCTCTAACTAATTTTAGTAGTGTCAATAAAATCTTCATATTATTTTTTTTTCTATATATGTACCATCGTACCCGTGTTGTTGAAATTTTACATCAATTAACTAAACCGACCAATTTTGATCATTTTTTTTTCTTATTTTTCGTAAAGTTCATTATATTTTCTATTTATCTGCACTTATATCTAAACAGTTATTTTTTATTTTTTAAATTTCTTTTCACAATGTTTATCTAATATCTACACTCACAACTTACATACTTAAGAAACACAAACTTTCACATACTTCACAAAAACGAATTTTCACACATAACTTCAAAGTAGATTTCATCGTATGATGCGTTTACATCGGTATCAGAGAGAAGTGAAAAGAATCCTCCTAACTAAATAGACTGGCACACAGATATATAACACATTTAGAATTGGTCATAACAATACATTATTAGGTGACCTTTATTACACACATACTTATCCACGTTTGAATTAGGTTTTATATTATCTATCTATGAGTGGAGTTCACCACAAATCCCACCGAATTTTTGCCACACACTCACCTTCCCCTCCTTGATACCTAATTAAATGAAATGGGTTTCATGACTATCCGTACTTTGATTCTTTTGTCAAATTCTTACAATTTGCTCATTTTCTATCTTAATGTCTTTCGTCTATCTTAATTATTAAAATAGTGCATAATTTATGTCCTCACTTATTCTTTTAAATCAAAATTTTATTAAATGATATTTCATTTAATCTATGTTAACTCGTTTACTTTTGCCCTTTTAAATTTTTTCTTTAATTCATTTTTTAAACTCCATACATTCTTAATTTAACCTAGATTATTTTACCTTTGTTAGTTTTTCTTAATGATTTTATTTCCATCTTCAGTGCAAATCATGTCATATCTACCCCCACAAGGCAAATAATAAGAACAGACCAAATTCATTTTTTCTTACTAATTCACCACTTTGTCTATGTTGCAAGTTCAAATCACTATGTAAATGAAAAACCCGACTCCTTCTTTTTGAAGGTATCCTTCCTTGTATTTTTTTCCCTATTCATATATTATATTAAAATCACCAAAACAGAAAACTTTAATATCCAC
>NW_019014408.1:11076-29949 GCF_000150535.2 Carica papaya | reverse complement strand
TCCAGCAAAACTGTGACATGCCATATAAGAAGAAATAAGATCAACATCAACTAGAAGTTATAACAAAGAAACCTCACCTCAACAGTAGCAATACCCTCAAGGAACTTGGACCTTCAAATTGGAAATGCCCTCAGCTTCCTGGAAAATATTTAATAAGAAAATTTGACCGGTCAAAAGGGTAAAACATAATCATCCATCAATATGAGAGACAATATCTACACTTATATTCCAACAATTTTTTCATCCATAAAAATAAAACTTTTAGTGAATAAACATAACACGTTGTCAGCTAACTGAACGGGATAAATTACAACCAAGATATCTCGTCTAAGGTGAGTTTCAATTTCACCCTTTAACCGCAAAGCATCTTATTATGGCATTGAACATATCAAATCATCTAGGTTTAATTGCTGCATCACCAGGAAGCAAATTAGACAGTTACATGTCACACATTCAACAATCACCCATGTAAACATTGATGTGCGAGAATGGTGCCACACATCCATTCATTGACTGGTCAGAGATGGCTAGTGGAACCATCTGCCATTGGCTACTTGCACCATTCGTTAACAAGTAAAGAGTTACTAGATTTTAGCCAGTGAGCGAATAAGTCCATGATTAGCAAGTTTTTTAGTAACCAACATTCATTAGTGACAATCGGCTCTAAAGTAATATTTAGCAGTTTAATTAAACACATAGTGACAGAGTCATAAGACTGAAATGATTTAGTACGTAATGAAAATATAATATTTGAAAATTTGTCTGATGAAATTGAAAATCACTCCCTACTCGGATGACCTTCTGCCTAATTTCCCCTCTCATTGACAAACGAAAAGGAGACCAATTTAGAAACAGTGGGCTGTTTCTTGAAAAGAGCATATTCAACCCTTCCAACTTTGATAATTTATATATAAAAGAGTAGATTTCAAGCTCAGCTAACTGCAAAATTTCAATCACTTGATTTTAATTTTACATCAACTAAGGAAAAGCTTAAAATAAAGTAAGCAATACAAGCATATGAATAACAAAGTTACGAAGAAAAGATATTAGGTATGGCAGGAAGTTTTACCTTTAAGGCCTTGGTAACTGTAGGAATAGCTGTTTCATTCATGGTTCCATCAGCCTTCAAATATGGGAAAACTGACTATTAGTAGTCCATTAAACAGAATGCTCAACATGAAGGCTTAAAGCAGTTGCATTCAACGGGTAGTCCCACAACCCAAAGCAAAAGATGTCATAGAGGGTTCTTATCTGATCCAGGAGCCAGTACAAGTAACAGGTTGACTCACAATATATGATTGACATAAAGAGAATTTAATAACATAATGAAGCATTAAAAATCAGCAGCATCCTCGTATGAATTTAAAAAGAACTACGTGTGTGTGTGTGTGTGTCAGCGACTCTTAAACAAAAATGGGTTTCTTAAGAGTGATTGGTAGCTATGATCTTGATCGTTTGCAGTAACTAAAAATGACCTAACAAACCAACAACAGCAAGACATAACATACAAAATGTTGTACCACCCATGTACATTCGACTCAAATTTAGACATAATCTACAATCAGCAAGGCCCAAATCCCCAGCCACTACCCCAACATCACACAAATTATAAGGAAAGAAGTAAACAACATTAAAACTGCTAAACGATAGTAAAATATTAACAAAATAAAAACCTGGAAGAGCATGGTGAGCGTGTCGGAGGGAGAGACAGGGATCGAGACAGTCTCTTGTTGCTGATTTGCTTCTTGTTCGTTGTCGGCTTGTTCTGTCTCCCCTTGCACTTGTTGCGCAGGGACTAAGGTATCTTCCTCGACCGATCTCAGCAGTCTAAAACTCGGTCTCTTTTCCTTGCTCAAGAATGTCAAGGGCCTAAAGCCATTGATTATGCAACTGCTGTTGCTTGTGTGGAGATGGAAGTTTGGAGGATAAGAAAGATGGGTCAGCGAAGAACTGTTAGTTCTTGGAGTAGCAACGCTACAGATAGAATGGAAAGTAGAAAATGCAGTGAGTGTCGCCATTTTTGTTGTGGGGTGCTCTGAAAGGGAAGGGATTTTGGCTGGGGATTCTGACTAGTTTCAGTCGCCTATCCAGTGGAGGGGAATTCGTATGGTGTTTTGTTAAGAACCGGTTTATCGTCTTTACTGGATTTGAAACCGGCCTAAATTAATTAATTAATATACGCAGAGAACGGATTGGATGGACATGTAATGAGTATTAAGATATCAAACTATAAAATTAATATATTTTTCAAAAATTAATGAAAATAAAAATTGACCCATTTTGAAAATGGTTAAAAGTATGTTTTGCGAGTGTACGTACAATAAATAAACAAAAGAGGTTTTACTTGAAAATTAATTGAACCTATTTCAGATATTTAATTAAAAAACCATATCAAAAATGGTTAAAAGAAATTGAGACTTATTTTATTTAATATGTTTTTAATTAATTTTATTTAAATTTTAATTATTTTTACTAATACCTCCGACGATATATTTCCATCTAACACTCTGAAATTTGGACTTAACGTTTTAAAAATTATTGGGAGAATTAATATATTAATTTTGTAAAATTGTAAAAAAAAAAAAATGCATTTTTAAATTAAATATACAGATATGGGGTACTTTTGAAATTTTAGGAAAGCCAAGAATTTTCAAAACTTACTTTTTAAAAAAAAAAAAAAAAACCCTTGAAAATTAATAATTTTACAATTAGGGACCAAAATGAAATAAAAATAATACAAAATGATAATTCTGTAATTAATTAGAGACGTAAATGAAAATATTTTCCATTGAAAGCGGGCAACATTAGCATGATTTTTTGCATAGATGCCAAGCAGGCATGCAACTATGAGATATGGCCACGAATGTTGGTGATGCTGATTGAACGACTAACATTTTGTGCATTTAATTTTTATTTTATTCTCAACATGGGCAATAGAAGTTTCTTATAACAAATTCAAATCTCATCTGCAACTCATCAAATTCGATTATAAAAATAATAATAATAATTTTTTAAATAAAGAAAATAAAAGTCATGCTATTAACATTTTTTATCTTGTTGAAATTTCATTGTTTACTATGGATTTTGAATGAGTTTTCAAGTAAGAAAATAGTTTTTGCTTGAATATCAAAAAAAAAAAAAAGTTTAACGGAGAAAGAATGAGAATAAAATAGTATAGACGAAGTAAAAATTTGATTTATAATGTTGAGACAAAAAGAAGAGATAGCGAACACTAAAGATGAGGAGTTGGTCATTTGTGGCGATGATATTATATAAGTTATCAAAATAATTGACTAAAAATAATGTATTGATTTGTACTTCCATCAAGTATATGTAGTATACAAGCAATAAGTAGATGTAGTAATTTGAAATATTCTTTGTAATATAATAACCCTTGACAAAAGGCATTATTAAAGCACACATAAAAACCCATAAATCTCATACATTTGCTTACAAGTAAATTTCTTGGAGGGGCATCTCCTTATTTATCCATTGATTTCCTTCAAATTCTTCGTAGCATAAACACTCACATATCTACTTTATTCAACTCGTGAAACTGTTCACAGTTTAACATTACAACTCGCTTATCAGTAAACTTGTAGGAACAATCCTTAAAAAATTTACATTATGCTAAAAAGCGTACACACATATGTATGTATTGGATCCATTTTTGCCTTGCCTCATGCCAATCTTCTAGAGCTCCAATACCAAGTCTAAAACAAACACACAAGAACCGCACTTCTTACTAACTTGATTTAAATATTTAAACATGGTTAGTTATTTTAAAAAGTTAAATTAATATAAGACGGTATATTTCATTATTTTTATTAGTATATATTTTTTTATAATACTCTCTTAACAAGCAAACTAGATTCTAAAAATACATTTGTATCAAATTTTAAAGAAAGCACAAAAGTTCTAGAATGAGAAAGAAGAATTTTTTTGATTTTTTTTTTTTTTAGATAGTTTAAAGTTATATTAATAAATAAAATAATTGATGAATAAATCGTAAAAGATATAATAAAATTGCAAATTTTGATACATATAAAAGAATTAGTAGTTTGAGGTCAAATATTCTATCCTTCATACATACATACATACATAAATAAATATATATATATATATATATGTATATGTATGTATATATAAATCTGTCACAAATTATTTCAAAAGTTTTAAAGTAATTAAAAGATAACACAACCAATTACTTATATTATAGTATTTTTAAGTTGTGTACAGGGACAGTGAGAGTACATTCTTAAAAACTTATTTCTAGAAAAAGTAATGCAATCATAATTTACATGGTTTTATTATCATTCTTTTTTAGGGGGTACGATTGAACAAAATATTATTTTTTTTTTTTTCAAATTCGTCTAAATATTCTGCTTAATTTAATTAAGACGTATCGAATTCTAGTAAAAAATATTAAAGTTTGATATCGTAAAGAATTCAAACGAAATATTTGAAAACATCGAATTCCAAGTTCCTTTAAATGTATAAAAATCTAGAATGCATTATTTATATTTTATTTAAAATTTTTTGGAGTTTAATTTTTTAAAAATTTTTATGAAATTTTTACCGCATGGCAATATATTAAATTTTCGAATAATTTTTTTAAAAATAAAAAATTAAAAAAAAGTTCCTAATTTCTTGACGTAATTGTCAGCTGAAGGTAGTAAGTCTTCCTCAAAACAATAGTGTAATTACTATTATTATTATTATTATTATTATTGAGAAAAAAAAAAAAAAAAAAGATTTGCTTGCTTCTGCAAAGTGACTTTAAGATCTTTATCTTATCTTTTTTTTTTTGTTTTCAATTAAAAGGACCTTCATGGTGTAGTAAATTGTATGCATGTCTTACCAACATTAGTGGCCCAATATTGGGAGGGTAAGGTTTGCGATATGATTTTGTGCTCAATATGACGAAGTCCATAAATATGGTGAATGTTTAAATCAGTAAAAATGCAACAAGTTTAATTCCTTTTTGAAATTGAAAAGATAAAGAAAACACACATAAAAGTAAAAGAGCGAGAGACACTTACAATCTGCATCAGTTCTGATCCAGTACTCCCTGTTGCCATTTGAGTCGGTTGTGGTAAGAGTAAACTGAGATGGGTTTGACTGGCTCTTGTTGCGTCTTATCGGCTCCTTTGAAATAATTCTTGTTGGAAGTGTGGCTACGTCCTCATCCTGCAGGAGCATCTGCCGCGCTACGACGTCGTTTGCACCATCAAGCCACATGTTCTTCTTGTTGTTCCCCGCTTTGCCGTGCTTTTGGAGTGATGTTGAGCTTTCCGGATGAACTTTCCTGTGGAACATCTGCAAGATCTATATCCAACAAAACTCTATTAATTACAACTTTGTTTAACCACTCCATAGATATGCATATGCAACGTAGTAGCGCGTAAAAGTACGCACCTTGTGCAGTTTTGTCTCTTGTGAAGCTGAATCGTTAGTGGAGGTCCTGGAGGCCTGGAGCATTTTCTTCTTGAGCATCTTTTTCATGATATGCACAGCGGATTTATCTGCTTCTTTATCGGTTGCTCGTTTTTCCTCTTTGTCCCACTTTCCTCCCGATCCGCTGTTGTGATCCTCTGCTATTTTAGTCCTCTGGAAGAGCTCCCCCAGCGACGTCCTATGCTCTTTCTTTGCAACTGATGCAGTTGTTTCCGAGAGTTCAATGGCTGACCCAAAAAGATATCCCTGAAGTGGGCACACTGTACTCTCTACACCACCTTCCATTGCTTTTCCACTCAGTGTGATGCTGCTTCCGTGGCTGCTTCTCCCGGTGCTAACATGACTGTTTCTCCCAGATGAGTATTCATGATCTTGACCCTCACCTCCAAGAACCTTCTCCAACTCATCGTTGATCAGCTTCAGCTCACTCTCTGTAACTTCTGTTTCCCTCTCCGTGATGTTATCGACGGAGATGGCGAATGTTGGGGTTGATATTGGGTCATTGCCAAGAGTACCGATCGCAAGAAACCCGTGGAATAGCTCAGACACTGATTCATCTTCGTACTCCTCTTCTTCTTCTCCTTTTGCTGACTCAACTCCACCAAAAGACTTTCGAAGCTGCTCTTTTTGACATTGCTTCCCATAATTTGCCTTTGAGTAGCAGTGTTGGTCATCCACTGAAGCCTGCCCTGTAAGACAAGTACAAGAATTCCCTGACAAAAATCATCCACACAGGATTTATTCTCCACCTTTACAAAAAAAAAAAAATATATAGAAAAACAGACCATGCAGAAATATTCAAAGCAACAACCATATACTGGTATTGGTACCGGTGTTTAGAATTTACCTCACACTTTTAGGAATATTTAATAATATTTTATATTTTTAGCGAACAACTTACCAATGGCAAAATCTTTGAGTAGGTCGCTGCTGTTCTGACGGAACTTACGGTGCATCCAACCTAATAACTGCTTCAAAATCAAGTGGCAAATAATAACATTTAAAATAGGAAATTAAATATATTATATTTAAAGATTTGGAAGCCAAGTAGGGTGTTTAAATTATTACCTTCATTGTTATGTTTCTCTGATGGCCTGGGCTTTGTGAAGAATATTGTGAGAATGAGAGGAGAAGTTGGAATAGCTTTTTATAAATGATGAGAGACTGAGAAAGAAAGATGGTAGAAGAGAAACACAGAGATGAATACAAGATTTAGGTTGGCCATTAATTGGCAAAGATCAAATCATGTGAAAAAATGGAGCGTGGGTCCTGAATCTGTTAGCATGAAACTCGATCATCTCACCTGGCTTGGTCGTCAAATCCTCAACACAGCTTGTTTATTGTGAGAATCCTCTCTATTCATCTTAAAATTTGTCACTTGCTCCCTGGATCTATGCTCTCACACGCATTCAACCAAACTCTGCATCACTTCTTATACGTGCCCCACTGCCCCAATCCCACAACATCACTTGTCTACATGCTCCAAAAGCTGTTTTACTATATTAATTAAATACCTAAATGCATTTCATTTAGCCTTTTCCTCTTCACCCGTTATATATGTATATATTCATATCAAACGTGTTTCTACTTTGTGGAATTTTAGTGTGTACCAAACTTGGGTTTTAAACGTCAGAAAAAAAAAAAAATTACTTCTTTTTAAGTGTTATAGTGGTGTAAATTCTTCAACCTTAAAAACAAAAACAAATACATTTATGAGATGTTGTAGATGTCTTGACTAGAACTCTCAATGGTCAAGTCAATAGTAGTAATAAGACAAGAGAAACATGTTAGGTTAGTTTATATTGCAAAGATTTTACTTATGTGTGTTCATTCAGCATAGCATTTATAAAGATTTGGTCCTTGAGCATGTAGTAAATTTGAGAGCAATTTTAGCCAATTTAGGTAGCCGTGTAGGTAGCCAATTTATAAAGAATTGGTGTTGATTAATAAAGACATTAATTAGGAGGATAAGAAGCCATGCCATGCTTTGGTAGACCATATTGCTTTCCTCAAACCTTGAATCCTCTCGTCTTGTGCATCATGTTTCTTTGAAAAAGCGAGATAAGGATTAAAAAAAAAAACAACTGTTATTAAACCTTTCGAAAGAAAAAGAAACACATATGCCAAGATATCCATCGTACCAATAAAATATAAGAAACCAAACATTGTGATTAGACTCATGTATTAGATAGAGTTTGATCATGCGTATTAGAAACCTTAGGTTTTAAGCTATTTTTTTTTTTTCTCTTAATAAAATTTCAACTTGAGAGCTAATTCTTGCTCTCTATTTTTGTTATAGTTAAAGCAAATGAAAAAATTTAAAAAAAAAAAATTGTATGGTAGTTAAGGCATCCTTCTTGGATGATTTAAATACCGAGTGTTGAAAGAAAACTCCAAGTTTTCTTTTTTCAAACCTCAGCCATGAATGTTAAAAATCATATTTGATTTTACTTCAAGTGTTCAAAAGACATTTCCCTCTTAAAGGTTTTCCACTCAATTTCATCACATGAAATAGATTTTTATCTTTACCACCTTATTTTGTTTAAAAGAAAATCTTGTTATCTCATTTTCTCAAAAGGAAAAAATTTCTAAAATAATTACGTTCTAATGAATTTATGCTCAAAGTAATTTTTATTGGTACAATTACATGTAAAAGATTTATTATGTGACAAGGAGATAACTATTTATAATATTTGTGATGATATACAAAATCTCCGAAAGTTAGATCATGTGTTCTTACAATATATTGTTACAGAACATTACTAAACAATACATCCTTTTTTTATGTAATGTTTTTGAGAAACTTATTGAAAAAGTAGGGAATAGAACTTAGCCAATAGATGGTGATGGTTGTGTGGGTTATATGGTGGAGTATGAATTGTTAGTTAATTTAAAAAAAAAAAAAACAGTTGACTTCTCATGACGGGCTTCTACCTATGTATGAGAGATTATGAAATTTTAAAGATTTTTTATACTAAGATTATGACACTAATGAACTCAAAAAAAGTTTATTGATAAATAATATAGACTCCATCACTAAGTGATTCATTTATGCTTTGAAAGAACTAGTTTGGGGTGTAACGTAAAACTTGACATGGACAAATTATGTTTACAACTATAAGGAGAGTTTTATGTAATAATTTTATGAATACAAATTTTTTAGTTTATCTTTAAAAAAAAACAATAATAATGTGTTAACATTTTTTAATTAGTAAAAATGATACAAGTAGCATTTTCATGAGTTTTTGTATTAATAATGAAAATATTTTTAAATTAATTTTAATTATTATATGATATTAACGTTGTAATTATTATTTTTTTAAATACGTTTTTTCTTATTATTCATAAAACTTACAATAAAATTGTTAATGATTTACATAAAAAAAATTTATTATAACTTGACGGAGAAGTTACTTTGGTAGCAATGAGGTGACTTGTACAGTGGAGGTTGTTGAGGTACAAGAATTGTTTTCTAGCTCATATACTAATGAGAATGGATTGAGTTCTTTTAATTGATGAAGGTGATGTAAAGAGAGGTTCCAAGGGTTTTAGGATTAAATATGAGAATGTTTCTTAATTATCGTTACTGATAGATGATTGTTAGGGTTCTCTTAAATATATATATATATATATATAATTCTTTAAAACTTTAACAGGGTTTGCCTTTTTTAATGAGTCTTCTTAGGACATGATGACTAAATCTTGTTAGAGGAAGCTAATGATTTTTGGTGCATGTGAAATCTATTTTTTATATTTAGTCTTTGTTACAGGAGTTCTTGGTTTGCTGTTGGCAAACAACTTTATTTTTTGATGTTTGTTTTCCTAAAAAATGATGAACTACGAATATTTAACATTTTTTCAGTTTAATTTATCTTGGGCATAAATAAGCTGCCTCTCACTTTTTAAGTTTAAAAATAAATAAATATAAAGAGGCAGAAAAGATCGGTGCAAGGCTTTTAGGCTTTGGTAGCTGGTGATGGATATGTTGTTGCCAAAGAAAAAAGGAAAAAGAATAATCATCTGAGCTTAGCGGAACTCCAAGAAAACTCAAAGCTGCCTCCCAAAGGACCCTTTCGATTAATTTGCCCTTTTATTCTCCGCATCTCCCTCGGATCGAAACCCCCAGATTCATATTTTCTTTTTCCTTCCCTTTCTAGTCTCTCTCAATCTCTCCTTTTTCTTCACAATTTGCCGTTTTGTGCCTCTCATTTTCCTCCTCATTTTTCAAGGTTTTTCTCTGCCTTCTATCACCTCTAATTTCCCAGGAATCGTTCCCATTTGGGTGTTCTGGTCGTTAGGGTTTTGGTTTTCGCTTCGTTGGTTGCTTGATTTTTTTGCTTATTATCCGTATTACTCCTAGATCTCTGTTCCTGATCTTCCCTTCTCCTTCTTTTCTCCATTTAGTATTCCTTGTGGGTCCTGCACTTTTAATTCAATGTCACAAGGTTATGCCATCGAGCTCTATTTCGATCCTGCCCTTGAAACCAGGTCTTGAAAGCCTGAACGTGCTTGCTCGTCGCCAAATCAGTACCCAATTGATCGATATCGAGTCACGGCCACATATAACCCTGTTTTCCAGCTCCTTTATCGAGCCTGCAAAGCTTGAGTCGGTCATCAAACCTTTGCTTCTAAGCAGAAGCACTGCCGTTGTCTTTCTCGATGATTGGAGTTTCCCAAGTGACACAACGTCCTGTTTCTGCGCTACGCCATCTATTTCGCTGCTTCAGTTCCAGTCTCAGTTGTGTGATACAATGAAGAAGGAGGGGATTGAAATTGGGGAAGAATATCGTGCGGACTCTTGGGTGCCTATTTGCTCCGTTGCTCAGGACGTGCCCAAGACCCGAATGGCCGAGGCGTTTTGCGTTTTGAGGGACTTGAAGTTGCCAGTTAATGGGTATGCAATGGATATTGGTCTTGTCGAGTTTTCGCCGGTTCGTGAGCTTTTCTCCTTTGTACTTGGTAACACGGTTGAAGCATGAGCTTCTTAACAGCCATTGTGATATGTAAGCTGGATGTTCAGTTTCATGTTTGACTGTGTTACGTGTGTGATGCAAAATGTGAGATCATAAATTGATAGATTTAAGTGCATAACAGAAGATTGCAGATTATGGTTTTGAAGATTAGTTTCAATTTTCTTGTTTTACTCTACGATGCTATTATTTCTGATTGTGATTTATATGGGGGTTTCATTATGGGATTATGTTCTTGAATAATGCCTACAAAGACCATACTGCATTCAAAATTTAGTGGGGATGTCGGTTATGCTTTTGCAATTTTCTCAGACTACAGTTTCCTTCTGGTTTAGATGCCAGAAGAATTGATTTGGTCAAGAGCATAATCTTGTTCTGGTTTGGACAATAAAGAATCATACTTATTGATTCCTTCCTTTACGGAGTTATAGGAGGATGGCCTCGCTGCGATTATAGAAGCCATACGGATCAAGTTACCATTATTTTTGCCTATGGTAATTTGTTGGTTGCAGCAGAATTTTTTTTTTTTTTTTTTTTTTTTTTGTATGTTGTGATTCATCCAATTGAAGAAATGACTGAGTTTTTATGGAACTTAAGAGTCACTTCTTTTCATGCTTAGTTTAGCAAGACTGCCAACTGCTGTACTTGGGCAATCGAGTTAGTATTTGATCAGCTATTTTATTAGAGATAGTCCTTTTCTGAAACATATCTCTGATTCCACAAGAATCTCAACCCATTTTTCTGCTTTGACCTTGTTATTTATTTCTTAAATGGAAGTTTAGAACTTCTTGATTGTTTATCAGCTTTACTTTATATACGTCGGTTATATTTGACGCACTATCCCCACCTATTAATCATTTAAAAAGCTGAACAGACCAATAATTCGTTACATGACCTGTGGCTTTGCCAGTGCCACTGATAATGGAAAGGGATATCATGTTAGAGTATCCATCCTGTTGCACTAGAACATTTTCTTATGGAACCATTGTGGATCACTTTTTTTATGTTAAAACATGCCAGTTTAATTTTCAGCTCATTAATTTACAAGTTCAGCTGCAGATACATGAGGTAAGTATTGTTTGTTTGCAGTGTCATTAACCTTTACCCTATAGGTGTCTACTCACCATACTTTAATTTCCAGTGTGGTTTGTGAAATGAAATTATTAGTTTAACAATTACAAGGGTGTGAGTTTGTGATTTAATTGGACCTAAATTAGTAGTTATTTATGGTTCTCCAAATGTAATATTTTATGATTGTATTGTTATTTGTATGGATATTGGTTTATAGAATGACTTTTCTCAACTTCAGCTGCATTTTGCTCTTGTCCTAGGGGAAGATGATATAGGATAAGCTTGCTTGATAATGAGGGATAGGAATGGAGCATTTTCTTGGTACCTTATTGTTTTGCTGCCTTTTTAAGCTCAAATTCTCTGAAATATTCTTACTGTCCTTCAGTGAGATAAGTTTTTTCAAGTTGGTGTAGACGAGTGGCAGTATGCTTGGTAATATATCTTCTGCCTGTTGGAGGTGTGTTATGGCGTCCTCATAATTCCCTGGAAACTCACTTTCATTGTTCAGTGTTCACGAACACAAGGGTGTCATTTGATGTTTGTCACCTCCTCCTTTGCTTTGTGAATAACTGTATGTTGCAAAGAGAAAATTAGGATTGATTTGATTTTCAGTCTTGACCCCTTGCAGTAGTTACTGGCATAACATGATTTAAAGCTCCATCAAGAAACATGCCTTTAAAACAAGTGGGAATCTTATTCATGCTTGTCTAAATATGAAAAGAAGTGAATCTGAAACTTTATCAAGTGATTGTAACATTAAACTTTACCAAGTGATTGTAATGTAGCTTTTTCTTTTTATCATAATCTCGTGATAAACATGAGTGAAGTGGTTTTGTGAAAGTGGGTTGAACCGGTATCAACCAAGGCTTAATTTTCAGGAATGCAGTGTGAAGCATATGGTTTAAAAATGAATCTACTCTTCCACTTAAATTTGTTTGACCCTTTTAGGAACTATATGGTTGAATTTCATTTGTCCGATGAAACTTTTCAGCACTATGTATCATAATCATTTGATATCATACGTGAAACCTCGGGAGAAACATCAGAGAAGACACTTGCATATGGGAACATTTCTTGATTTGTATTATTAAATAACAGTAATAATAATAAATAATAATTTGAGGAGATTATTGATAACTACAGAGCTATGTACTGCAAAAAATTTCTCTGACCTCTAACTCTAACCTCTTGGTTAGGAAACTAAACTAAGCCTCCTTAGAACTGCCATCAAGAAATCACCCCACACATCTATTGGCCCTGGTAAGCACCAGTGGACACAGTCATTATAACCTTTCATCCATTTGTTACCCCAGTAAGCATGTGGGTGACCATCAGGTCTCATCAGCATTGCCCTTGTGATATCCAAAACTCCGAAGTTCTTCCCACTCTTTTTCCCTTCCTCTTTCGCCTGCTGAATGGCTTCAACCTGAGATTTCCTCATCAACATATCATGACTCTCCACATTAATATCCTTCTCACTAAAAGGTTCGTTTCTTCTGCATCCCCCACCGGTGTTCCACATCCCGTTCTCAAAATGTGACGGCGAGAATGTCCTCAACAATGTCACGAGCCCTTGCTTGCACTGGTTACACTTATTGATCTGCCTAAACACTGCCTCAAACACACTCTTGATGACAACACTAACATCCAGGTTACTAACATTTGGTTCATCACAGTATATACAGCCATATATTTTGCTGCTCTCGTGCAGGATAATTGGTCTGAAAAACCAATGACCGGCTGAGATGATGGCAATGTCCACAGTGGGGAGATCATGGAACCAATTGATATCTAATTTGTCAAGGTAGAGATCAAAAATTCCAGCCCCTGAACCATTGATCATTCTCTCCTCTCCGTCCACAAGGAATTTAGTCCAGATGGTTGAGAGTGTGAAGTTATGGTTAGGGAAATACCATACCCGATTCCGATCTTCAGAGTCCTTGTGAACATCTTTTGGAGTTTCCTCCTGCAACATCACAAGCTCTAGTTCATTAGTCCAGCATAACACAAAACTAGGGTAAATAATGGTTTCTGAACTAAAAAGAAAGGAGTGTATCTTATTTCAATAACTAATTTTTTGTTCTTTTAGCTGCCCCAATCAAACTTAGCGTAATTGAATATCTGAATAGATTTAAATTAGGCTTTTGGGATTTCTATTGTTTGATGCCCAAACCCAAGTACCCAATAGCTGTTATCTTGTTCAAATTTAAGGACTTCAGATACTAAGGAAGCAGCAGCCTTTGCTGAGGAGAAATACACAGGCAAGCATGAATAAATAGATTGAATGGTCTTTTTTTTTTTTTTTTTTGTCAAAAGAATAAAATACATTTAACCTACTAATAATGATGACGTTGACTAACATAACCTACTGTTAAATATTAGCCACGTTACACTCATCATTCATTTTAATGATTTCATACTTAATAGACTTACAGATTACATAAATGCTAATTTTAATTTGGCCAAGTTGGTAAAGCAACGTGTTTGACTTTAGATAGCCTTGAATTTTCGCAGTTGGGACCAAGAATTAGCTTTGACTGGTTTTCATTGAATCAAAATAAGCAAAGTAGGATTGTTTCTTTCTTCTTTTTCTTTTTTTTTTTTGAAGTACTCAGCTATCTTAACCCATATGATTTGTACTGGTACTACTGTAAAATT
Source organism: Carica papaya (assembly GCF_000150535.2). The sequence goes on along the minus strand of NW_019014408.1, from coordinate 15,793 downwards.
CACAAAAACAAAGAATTGAACCTTCAAAACCCTCTTACTAACAGGTTGACCCATCAAAACTAATGTGAATGAGATCTGAATTCACACGCATATTCTCCAAGAAATACCAAATCACAAGAAGAATGAAATTTGCTTAAATACGAAGCCATAGAATAATAGAATGGAATCACATGGCTGGAATACGTAAACGCAGAAGAATCATTTTTTTATCCTTTTTTCTTTTTTAAATGACTTATATTCAACAATGCGGTGCGTATAATTGTAGTAAAACAAAAGAAAAAAAAAAGGGAGAAAAAACAACTAACCTTTGACAAGAGACAGAGAAGAGATTCCATGTGGTTCCTGGCCACTGAGTCACCGATAAATGTCATTTTTTTGGCTCGGACTGATTCAAGAAAGGATTTAGGATTGAACCTGGGTAATTCACAATCATCTGGTTTCCATCTCCAATTCAGAAAGCCACTGTCTGGTCTTCCCTGCATAAAACAATTCTTTGAGCTTGGAATTGTTATGCAGCTTGAATTTGTATATACAGACCCATTAGCGTCTGGAACCCAATGACCCTTAAACAAGTCACATTTCTCATCACCGTCATCTACACAAACAAAGAGGAATACATACATTAAAAATGCAGTTGGTTTTTTATAATCACTCCCTAAAAAGGAGAAAATGGGACGTGGAATTGTCAAAAGGTGAAAGGGATTGTAATAATGGAGAACTCCCTTTTGACCCTTTTTTTCCTTTTCTGTAAAAAGAAGAGATGGGTGGTAAAGAAGGGGTACCCTCTAATGCTGGTTTCTTCAAATTCTTGATTTCTGATGTACTCCAACTCTTTTTCTTCTCTGGTAATGGTTTGCTCCAATTTTCATTTCCTACATGAACCAAGAACAGATAAAATCAATGAGAATTCTATGACCCAAACAGAATAATTACGCATATAAATGTTGGAAATCACTTGTACCCTTTATTGGGTTATTCAAAATCTGTTGCAGTGGTTTTGGCTTGATCAAATTCTCAGCATCTGCAAAAAGCCAAAAAATAGAGTTATATATTAACATACATAAACTACAAATCGGAGAACAAAAACAACAGCATTTTTGGACAAAATAGTCTTCGCACCAAAAAACAAGGTGAGATTTCTCAATTTGAAAATCTATAGTTCCATTCCCATTTTTTTAACTACAAAATATCGATTAGCGCAGTCTGAATAATATTTTTGTTTTAGTGAAAGCGTGGTGATTACGTGTACGGTATACATACCCTTTGGTGGTGTAATCAGCTTTTCGTTTTCTGACAACGGTTTGATCAGCGAATTTAAATGATCACCTGCAAAAACCGAACAGCCTATAGAATCAAGAACATGCGTGTATGCAGAGAATCCATCTCCATGGCTAACAGAGAGACGCAAAAAGAAGAAGAAGGACAGAAATGAAAGAGGAAAAAAAGGTTACCGTCCGGCGATTGTCGTTGGGGTTTGATGAAGAGATGTTTATGATAGAAAACGCCTTTGGGCATGGACTTGGGAAAAGGGTACGGAGGACAGAGGATGAAGAAGCTGAAAATGAAAGAAACGACGAGAAAAGGGAAGAGCACAGGTGCTAATTTTCCCAGGTTTATCCATCTCTCTTTCTTGTAATTGTAGCCATGGAGTTTCTCTGGTAAAAGAGCAGAGGATTTCATGTCTCGGGGTTTTGGGAATTGAGTGAGAAATGAGGAAGATGGGTTTTCTTAGTATTTACATTTACAATTTCCCCAGAGAAAAACGAGTTAACGAACGCGTTTGGGATTTGAAAAATCCCAAGATTAAGGTTAGAAGTAGGCGGAGCGAAAGGAGGAGGATATTGATTTTCAGGCTTTGATGGGTTGATGATAATTGTTCGTGCGTTTTTTCGCTTGGGGGAGAAAGGCCCAAAAGTCGGAGTCACTGAAAATTTTGAGTAAGACACGTGGCACTGTTAGAACCGTTTGATAAGAACGCGGCAGTGTCCCCTGATTTCACGGTGATCTCTCTGGAAAACTTTTTGGCAAATTTTGGAAGTCGCCGTATGCAAATTTCAACCTACAAATTTTTGGGCCTTTGGATTTCTCTCTCTCTAAAGAAAATTGGGTTTAACATTGAAAAATTATATTATTCCAATTCACACTTTGACTTTTACTAAATGGTTAAAAGTCACCGGTTCAAATTTAATTAAAATCATCTCTAACGTAGATTTTATTATTTCTAACTTAACTTGCATTTTAACATATGAATTTAATTTTTTTTTTTTTTTCTCGAATCATTTGACCGTTTGCCATGAATACAAAGAGGATTCCTCCCTTAGTAACAAAATCATAGTTAGTGAATTTAATCTTTTGTATAATAATTTGAGATAGCCAATAATTTTTTTTCGATAATTCAAAATTTTATTCAAATCCGATTTTAGCTCACCAAAAATGCTCATTAAAAGATTATCACAAAAGATATTTTTTTTTTTATTTTTTTTTTTTATATATTGGCTGGTAAACAAAAGTTCCTTGGAAAATATTTAGCAAACATATTGATTTTGTATGTTGTATTTATAATACATAAAGATTTGGTGGTGAGGAACATCAAATACACTTGTGATATCTAAAAGTTCAATATAAATTTGGATATTATGTGTAATGCTTTCGTGTGGTAACTGTATGCAGGAGTGCATCACACATTTTATACTTTAAAAAAAAATTTAATTAAATTTTAATAAGTTTTTCCTAATTTTGATACATTTTTTTTATAAGAAAAAAAGAATTATTTTGAGGTTTGTGGATATTTGAATTGTCATTATTTTTTTAAAAAAAAATATATAAATTAAATTTTAGTGACTTGATTTAAAGATGGTAAGTTTCAACTCTTAATTTGTTCTCCATCGCTAACCTTATGATCAAAAGTAGTCATAATACTTGAATAGTAGATGGTAAATTGTATCTCTAACAACTCATATAATGGTTGAATCTTTTGGTTGGTCAAACATTGATGAGAAGGTGTGAAACATTTGTAAATTCAAAAAATGGCAGATCATGAAACCACGTCCTGGTCAAAGATTTTAGTATCTTGAGTAAATTATTATTTTAGTATTTGAATCATTTGTGATGTTTCAAAATAATTTTTAAGTTGGATAATATTTTTCATAAAATGTTTCTATTATCTTTTCAATTTTAGTTTAAAAATTACAAAGATTTAAAATTAATCCTAATTTATAGTTAGTTACGTCTGCAATAATTTTGTGAATTCAAAAATCAAAACACAAGAGGTATATATAATTCGAATAGTTATTGATAAAAAAAAATAATAATAAATAAATAAATAAACTAAATGATAAATAAGTTGAAGTGGTGCCAGTTCGTAGGAAAACCAAAAAGCCCAAAATATAATTTTTGAAATGTGGGTTTTCGTTTAAGATAATTGGGGCAAAATCTAAAAGCCCACGAACAACTACTGGCTTATAATTGTTTAGAAATGGGCCGCACTTACAGGCCCATGACAACAGGTCAAATCTTACCGCATCAATCATTTTTAGGATATTTGGAAAAAAAATAATGGATTTTAAATAAGGCAATTGCCTCATAATTTGTAAGTAGAAAGTATGAAATTGTGGAGGCAGGCAAGATGACAGCTATGGCTGAATCCAAGATTGATGTGGACACAGACATCTCACCCAACAGACAACCCTTGGGGAATCTTAACCAGCAGCTTGAGACACTCGCACATTCTTGTTATCTTTAGGATTGTAACCACACCTTCCATATTATTTATTTATTTATTAGATTTATATTTTACTTCAATCCACTGATAATTATATATATATATATATATATCAACTTATCACTTGCAAATCATGATGAAGCAAAGCTGTCAAAATTATCTCATGATCTCTCTCTATATATATATATATATATATATATATATATATTTTTTTTTTTTTTTCCTTACATAGTGATTGTCTTTTGGGTGTTTAGTGGAAGTTAATAATTGCATGCATAAATAGATAGTAAATGTTGTGTCGGCGAGGGAAGGCATTGGTGGGTGCCTCACTCTTCTCTTATGCACTTGAAGTTTCTCCTCGTTGTTGTTTCAGATAAGGATTAAGTACTTGGTTCTGTTTTATTTCATTTCAAGTTATCTTCTAGCATTTAAAGAATAATGTAATTTACAATAATTAAACTAAATTAATTTCTCTAATAAGCATAAAAGAGATGATGACAGTGTGTGTAATGGATATGATGTGGGTGATCACATGGGAGAGATGTGCGGACATGTGAGCGTGCACAATAATCGGTTTGAGATTCAAAATTTCATTATCTTTACTCTTCACCCGCACCGCTTGGTTGATAGGTTACAACTTACAACCCACATTAAACTCCAACACCATGTGCTTTCAATTTTTCACATTCCTTATCATCCTTTTAATTTATTTACTTTTTATATTTAATTATATTTTGTGTACAAATTAATTATAATTACTATTATTTTTAATAGAAAAATGAATCAATCAAATTTGTAATTTTAATTCCTAAAAAATCGTTTTGCTTTTTTTTTTTTTTTTTTTTTTTGTTTACAGAATTTTTAAGTAATTTTTCATGCTGAAATAAATTTTGATTTGAAATTATTATATTATGTACATCTATGTTCGAACTTTACCCATAGTTAGTGAGTCGCTTATGTATAAAAAGTAGTATATTACTAATATAACATCTTGTA
>NW_019014408.1:0-10957 GCF_000150535.2 Carica papaya | reverse complement strand
TAAAAAATTAATATTGTTAGGAGAGTTTAAGTTATTCGTTTGACTTGAGTTTTTTTATCTATGAGTTTATTATACTCTAATATCATAAAAGATTTTTAACTATAAAAAACAATATAAATATATCTGTAGATTTGTAATCAAAGTTATGATGGATATGTAGATTTAAAGAGAATTTTTTTTTTACTCCATAGATCTTGAACAAGAAAATTCTTATGAGTAAATAATTATGTGTAGATATATTAAAGAAAGAGAAATAAGAAGAAGTCCTATTTTTCTAATACATAATATTACACAACCAAATTAAAATACTAAATGTTCGCTTCTTATAAAATTAAAAGTGAGTCGGAAGAAAATTGCGTTAAAAAGTTTGCGAGTGTGAGGTGAGGTTCACACGTGTAAAACAACCGTATTAACTAACTGAGAGGCCTTCGGAATTATATATATATGTCCGTGTAAAGTAGGCTCACATGGGGTTTCCAAAAAAACCAAAAAAGAAGACACATTTGAACTGTAGAGACCCCATCGCATTAAATTCTTGTCTTGTTGGATGATTCAATTTTTTATTTTATTTTATAAATCTTAAGGTACAAATTTGGAATATGCATCGGATCCACATTAAAAGTGCATATGCTTGTGTTGCTAATTTTTTAAAAAATAAAAATAAAAATCTATACGGACTATCGAAATGAAATTATCTACACCCAAAAGAAAAATTTACATTAATTCAATAACAAAAAATTTAAAATGTTGTAATATATTTATTACCTTTGATTAAGCGTAATTTTTAAAATATAAGAAATTAATTTGTGATTTTAATTTAATAAGGGTGCTCACAAATCTACCTAAGAATGGGTTTCGGACAACAATCCAAATGCGAAGATGTAAAATAATTAAATTTTAATTACAAAAAATTACTGTTAGTAGTTCTTAATCTCATTCATTTCTTTTTAGAAATTAAAAAAAAAAAAAAAAAAAAAAAAAGGAAATAGAAACTTCCTCGCAATTTGTTGAGCGAGAATTATTGTAAATCTAAACAACTGTCATTGAAAGTAAATAGTAAATAATAATAAAAAAAATTAAAAATTGCAGTTAATACAATTTCTTATTCTGCAAAACAAATTTACCAGATTTTACTTGGGGACTTTCTCTTTCCGCACGCCAGAAAATCCAAGTTTTTTTATTTATTTATTATTATTTTAGTTGACCACCGGACCTACTTAAACAAAATCCTTCCCAAGTTGACTCAGATTGGTTGTATGCGGATCGCTCAATTATGCCAATTTATATTTTATATAATTGCTCTGGACTCACCTCAAAATATATACCCTCTTCCCCCCTCCTTATTAGTAGTATCTTATTCAACCACTACTCGTCTCCCTCCCTTTTTCCTCACTCGGCAGACGTCTTGATTTTGACTTCAATCTCTCAACTTTCAAGTTTCATCCACATCTCTGTTTCTTTTTCAAAGATCCAGCTTTAAAACTACAGCTACCTTTCCCTCCTGCTATGGAAATCTCGTAAATTGGAATATTCCCTAGCCAGCCCAGCCCATTCCTGCTTTGCCAAAATTCTGATCTGGGTATTCATCTTTCCTCCTGGAATTGACTTGGAATGGCTCCAAACTCAGTTGTGGTGACAATGGTGGAGAAGCCTAATAACTTCTCGGTAGTAGAGATCCACGGCTCAGATTCATCCTTCTTCCCTGATAAAGACAAGGCCGTAAGTCCTAAGCAGTTCACGTGGTTTCTCCTTCTGAAAGCCAACAAAGCTCTCACCTGTGTTTCGTGGCTGTCTACGGCTTTCCGAGCCATGATTGTCTCAGTCAAGAAACGTACTACCTTGTCTGATGACACGAGCGATGAAGAGCCCAAAAGCAGAGGAAGATTGTACAAATTTCTCAAAGCTTTTCTTGTCATCTCCGTTGTAGCTCTGCTAGTAGAACTCATCGCTCATTTCAAGAAATGGAACGTGAATTCGTGGGAGGTTGAAGGTGTCGTTCATTGGTCCTATATGGCCTGGCTTTCCTTTAGAGTTGATTACATTGCTCCTTTGCTCGTCACTCTTTCCAAGTTCTGCACTCTGCTTTTCTTGATCCAGTCTTTTGATCGACTGGTTCTCTGTCTTGGCTGTTTTTGGATTAAGTACAAAAAGTTGAAGCCCAGAATTGATGGTGATCAGGCCTATGATGTGGAAAATGACTCGAGTTTCCCGATGGTTCTTGTTCAGATTCCCATGTGCAACGAAAGAGAGGTAAAAACTCAAATCTCCTTTTTTTTTTTTTTTTTTAAACTGCCTTAATAGAGTTAAATGGTTGGTAAAAAATGCATCCCAATCATCTCGGTTATGATAATGCTTTTTCAACTTTATAATCGGTTATACGAGCACTGTTCCTTTCGTATTTAAAACTTAGATATCAAATTCATGGTTTGATTATTTGATATCTACCCCTGTTGTATACAACTGAGTGTCATAACTCTCTTTATTGATTCTCATCTTGGAATGTAAAACGTGGAATTTAGGTGTATGAACAATCAATTGCGGCTGCCAGTCAACTTGATTGGCCAAAGGACAGAATCTTAATTCAAGTTCTAGATGACTCAGATGACGCAAATTTGCAACTTCTAATTAAAGAAGAAGTCTCTTCGTGGCGTCAAAGAGGTGTCAACATAATCTACAGGCATCGGCTAATCAGAACCGGTTACAAAGCGGGCAATCTGAAATCAGCCATGGCTTGTGATTATGTTAAAGACTATGAGTTCGTGGCAATATTTGATGCAGATTTCCAGCCAAACTCTGATTTCCTCAAACAGACTATTCCTCACTTCAAGGTAACTAATATATTTCATTCCACGAAACAGTCCTGGCTAATTAAGTGTGTTTTTTTAAAAAAATCACTTAAAAACTGATCTTGTGTATTCATGGCAGGCAAATCCAGAACTGGGTCTAGTTCAGGCTCGCTGGTCGTTTGTGAACAAAGATGAGAATTTGCTCACCAGGCTTCAAAACATCAATCTCTGCTTCCATTTTGAGGTAGAACAACAAGTGAATGGCGTCTTCCTCAATTTCTTTGGATTCAATGGAACCGCAGGCGTGTGGAGGATCAAAGCTCTCCAGGAATCAGGAGGTTGGCTAGAGAGAACGACAGTCGAGGACATGGACATTGCAGTTCGAGCACATCTCAATGGTTGGAAATTCATCTTTGTCAATGATATTAAAGTAGTATGTGAATTACCAGAATCTTATGAAGCTTATAAGAAACAACAGCATCGATGGCATTCTGGTCCTATGCAGTTGTTTCGCCTATGCCTGTCTTCCATTATAAATTCCAAGGTTATCATCTTTATTTATTCCCTCATCAAACTCTTCAAAAATTTTATGGTAACTGTCAAGTTATAATCTTAATTAGTTGATTTATTCTGTTTTGCAGATTTCGTTCTGGAAAAAGGCCAATCTTATATTTCTTTTCTTTCTTCTGAGGAAACTCATACTACCTTTCTATTCATTCACCCTCTTCTGTATTATACTTCCATTAACCATGTTTGTACCTGAAGCTGAGCTCCCTATGTGGGTGATCTGTTATATCCCCATTTTCATGTCTTTCTTGAACATTCTTCCTGCACCAAAATCATTCCCTTTCTTGGTTCCTTACCTTCTTTTCGAGAACACAATGTCTGTCACAAAGTTCAATGCCATGATCTCAGGATTGTTTCAGCTAGGAAGTGCTTACGAGTGGATCGTGACAAAGAAAACAGGCAGATCATCTGAATCTGATCTGCTAGCCTTCGCGGAGAAAGAAGAGAAGCTACTGAGAAGGAACTCTGAGTCTGGTTTACAAGAGTTGAGTAAACTCAAGGAGCAAGAAGTTTGTCCTGTAAAGAAAAGAAATAGATTATACAAGAAGGAACTTGCTCTTGCTTTTCTACTGCTCACAGCAGCTGCAAGAAGCTTGTTATCCTCCCATGGTGTTCATTTCTACTTCTTGCTTTTCCAGGGGTTGTCTTTCCTAGTTGTAGGCTTGGATTTGATTGGTGAACAGATTAGCTAGTTCGGGATTTGGTTGTTTAATCAGGTTTTTTATTGTTTTTTTTTTTTTTTCTTGGGGGCTGAGTTTCATTATACAGAGAGTTTAAGAAAGATTCCTGGTTCTACTGGAAGGCAAACCTGAGATAGAGCTGGATTTCAGTATTGCTAGAAATATAAAGTGATTATTAATTACCAGGTAACGCAAATAGATAAAAGTTGCACTTCATTTATATACAGTTTAATGTTGGTTGTGTATCATCAATTACTGAATATCCAATATGAAAATTCTTTTGGTTTAATCATAAATGAGCTTCTTTACGTTCTCCAATCTGACTTTTTCATTTCTTAAGACAAAAGGACAAATTAGTAAAAAAAAAAAATTATATAATATTAAATTTACTAATTAATTAGCACATGCACACCAATGAAAAACATAGTTTCTAAATAGAACCAATACCTTTACATATAGGTGTTCGATCTTCAATCCTTAGATAAGGGGATCATGGTATGATAAAAACTAAAACACCAAAAAACTCCAAGTACCTAAAGTTCCTCCCAGCTAGCACTCCAACCCTCACTTACCTCTGGCTCTTGCATCTGCGTTACTGCATCTATAACCTCTTTGCTCTCTGCTAGCTCCTCTCTTCAACCTCAACTCAGCATCTATCATCTATTCTTGCCTCTTTGTTAACTCCTCACTTATTCTAGCTCAACAACCAGATCACTCGGGCCTCACTCATCACTCTCAGTCCTCTTCAGCTCTCTTCTCCTCAATCTCGGCTGCTCATCCTCTAGCCAGTCTAGCAGCTAGTGGCCTCTTAATCATTGCCATCATCTTTTTCCGGCTGGACTAACTCTCTTTATTTAGTCCTTAGTTCTTGATCCGAAATTCATGATCAGTAATGCAATACATAACTGAAAATATAATAAAATCTACTAAACTTTGTTTATTTAATAAATTTAAAAATTTTAAGTTTGTTGCTGAAATCTAGTTTTATGTGTTGAAAATAACAAGAATATTTTTAAAATATTAAGAGAATAATTAAACTACTATATAATCATAAAGTAATTTACTGGTACATATATATAAATAAAAAAATTAAATAAATTATGTTCGAATTCAATTATCATAAGATATTAATAGAATGAAAGAATAGAATAAATATGTCAATCAACTTGTATAGTCTTAAAATCTGAAAACTATTTGTACAAAGGCTCATCTTTTTCTCAAACAATCAGATCGTTTTCAATCTATTTCTACAAAAACGGGTCTCATAATCCATATAAAAAAATTTCTTAAAAAAATCTTATCTTTGTCTCATATCTCACCCCAAGAACCAAATATTAACCTTAACCAAGTGTTCTTAAATCAATTAGTCAAAATTAATTTTATATATAAGAGTAGAGAGAAGGACTTAGTCCTTGATTACTTTCCATATAGAGTCCTTCCATTACAGTCCTCCTATTGAGATATATATATATATATATATATATATATATATAATTATATCTAAAATTATAATTTAACTTATTTTTTTTAAATAAACTATAAATTTTCAGTTAAATAGCAGCTCGTAAATTCTTATATAATTTTTTTTTAATAGACTAAAACTAGAGAATTCTTATATGTTTACTAAAATTTTGAAAAGAAATAAAATTAAAATTGGAGTTTATTGAAATAATAAAAATTGTTGTAAAATCATAAAATTTTAATTTGACTACAATAAAAGAATTATGACACCTTTGATGTGGTAACTTGGGCAAAGTTAATTAGAGTAAATTTAGCACGGTGCATAAACATGGGTGGGTTGAACCCATTTTACTTATCAATCATATATATGCAACTTGCAAATCTTGTATTCATAGATTAAAGATGTCCAAAATTTCCATTTAGTAAAAACTAAAGTGCATATAATATGTGATAATACATGCTAAGAATAGAGCTTCTTCTACTTCATATAAAGTATTTCTCCAGATATGAGATTGTGTACTTGAATACAGTAGAAATCTAAAGGAAGTTAATGGCGTCAAAAGGAGGAGGAAGATGGTTGAGCCATGGATTCCTTTAAGTATATGAAATAGTTTGCAGCTGTAGTCCAAGGAAGGAGGTAAGCAGCAAATGATGGGAGGTGCTTTTAGGGCTAGGGTGGAAGAGAGGGAAAACTCAGTGGGGCTGTGGATGGATGCAAAAAGTGTTTTTATTTTTCTCGCTTACAGTGTGTAAAATCTTTTTTGGACATTTCAACTATTAATGATCGTTTATCAGTACTTCATGAATAACTTTTTCTTTTTATCCAATATTTATAATTTTAGTTGTAGCTTAAGAATTAATTCGAATATATATATTATAAAAATATTCTTTAAAATAAAAATAAATAAACGAATATATACTAAAATATTAAATCATAAATATTCAAACATCACCCAAAAAAAATTATAGAGAAAAATCAAAAGAAAAGATATTGCTTTATTGAAGTGATGTTCTATATGAGTTATATTTTTTGGAACTTAAAAGAAGAAAATTTAGATTATTCATGGATACAGAGTTCAATATTATGTGTCAAAAAGACTAGCTAACCAGTACCAGACTAATTATTTTAACCCAGGCAGTTGGACATCATTACCTTTACTTTTAAGTAAGTAATTACAAGGACCCGCAAGAAAGTCTCCATTAAAAAATATATATATATATATATATATATATGATGATGATGATGATGTAATATCCCAACAAAAACTCAGCAACTGAAAACCATCACATTATTGTGAGAAGAAGGAAATCTTCTCTTCATGTTAGAAAACAACACAAGGGGGGGTCCAATCAATCACCTCATAGCCTGAAAAACATCAATCTCTCTCTCTCTCTCTCTCTCTCTCTCTCAGCTTTCTTAGCCCTTTCTTGTGTATTTTGGGAAAGACATACAGAAAGAGAGTTATGGCAAGGAGATATTGCTACAGTGATGTACTCCCATTTACAGCTCTGGTGACCATGGAATGCACCAACGTAGGGCTAAACACACTCTTCAAAGCAGCAACTTTAAAGGGCATGAGCTACCATGTCTTTGTTGTCTATGCCTATGCTATTGCTGCTCTTGTTCTCCTTCCTGCACCTTTTTTCTCTCACAGGTATCATTTTCTTACTACCCAAACAGGATCATCTACTTTTCTTCTTAACATTCGGATTTGTTCAATTAATTGTTTGCAGATCAAGGAGGCTTCCTCCCTTGACTTTTTCTATCCTTTGTAAAATTGGACTTCTGGGTCTTATTGGGTAATCTTTTTTTATTCGAATACTCTTTAAATTCTTGTTTGTCAGATGAGAAATGAAGAGAAAAGGAATTTGTTTTGCGTTTGTTGATTCCCCGATGGGATTTGAAACAGGAGTTCATCTCAGATTTTGGGTTTCACAGGCATCAATTATAGTTCTCCAACACTTGCTTCAGCTATCAGCAACCTTACACCAGCTTTTACTTTCATACTTGCCGTCCTTTTCAGGTATTTCTTTTCCCCATGTAAAATTACCAAAAACCCTCCAAATGCATTGTAAGAAAGTTGACAGACACTGATAATGAAGATGGCCATTTTTGTGTTTGGCTTAGGACAGATGTTCATGTTTTCATCTGCCGTGGCTTCTTTCTACTTTGCTTACCTTGGTATTTGTGTAGCGTCTTGTTTTTGTCTGATAATTTCTGCCTCTCGTCTTTTAACTTGTAGACTTTTGCTGGGTTTGACCCACCTTCGTCTGCAAAATTCATACATCTAGCTTTTGTCTGGTAATTAGATGATGGGGGTTAGCACACAATTTGTTTCATAAATTGATTTAGAAGAATGCTTTAAATATCTTTAATTGATTCGCTTGCTTATAACCCGACAAAAAATTCAGTTCATCCATTCTTTCTGTCATTACATCAAAATGGGTCATTATAGCTACCATCAAGTTTTGACTTTAAATTGAAAATGTTTAGTTATATGAGTTTGCATATAGAATCACACTCTCCCTTTGGGACTATGGAAGTACTTCGTAGCTTTTCATTGTATTCTCTGATATATCATCTTCATCTTTTATATGCCACTTGAAGGATGGAGAAAATTGGTTTGAAAAGTAGTAGTAGCCAGGCTAAGGTGTTGGGTACACTTGTATCAATCACCGGGGCATTTGTAGTGACTCTTTATAAGGGCCCACCCATCATCATAGCATCATCACCGTCCATTGCACTTGATCAACCACAATTGCTCTCATCAAGCTCCAATTGGATCATTGGTGGTGTTTTGCTCACAGCTGAATATATACTAGTTCCACTATGGTATATTGTTCAGGTAATATTCAGCTTAATGTATATTACAACTACTTGTTTTAGATATAAATTTGATAGGAGTTTGTAATGCTTTACAGACACAAATCATGAAGGAGTATCCAGCAGAGTTAACAGTAATCTTCTTCTACAATTTATGCGTTAGCTTTATAGCTGCAATTGTTGGTGTATTCACTGAAAGAGATTCAAGTGCTTGGAGGATTAGGCCACATATAGCATTAGCATCTGTCATTTGCTCGGTAAGTGATCAGGGTATAATAAAACATTTTTCATCATACACTAATGGCTCAACTAACAATTGGATTGATGTATGTTTTGTAAATCTCGGGTCTACTGTATGTTTTAGGGACTATTTGGTTCGTGCATGAATAATACAGTCCATGCATGGGCATTGAACTTGAAGGGACCTGTTTATGTGGCAATGTTCAAGCCATTGTCAATCGTTATTGCTGTCGTCATGGGTGTCATGTTCCTTGGTGATACTCTCCATCTTGGAAGGTACTTAAATTGCAAAGATGAATCTTTTTTATATTCAATGAACTCTACTAATTTTTACACTATACGTAATATTGCTAAAGGACTTTTTCTACAATATTGATAGAAACTAGAAAGCCTTCTAAAACTTTCAACGTTTCCTAAAATGAATTCAGGATTTTGTTTGCTTCGAGTGCTCTTAAATTTCACTCCCTTCACATTGCAGTCTAATAGGTGCATCCATTATATCAGTTGGGTTTTATACTGTAATGTGGGGCAAAGCCAAAGAAGAGATGATAGAGGAATGCAGAGTTGAACGCGATGAATCAACAGCTGGCCAAAAGGTCCCTCTGTTGAAAAACTACAAGCGTGCACATGTGTAGCCCGAAAATATATACTAATGAATCAATGGAACAGAGGAATCATATGCTCAACCCATTTGGCATTCCGAAAGTTCTTCACTAAAGAAGGGATAGTATCAATGTGGCTATGCATTCTACTTCCTTGAGATATTGGTGTCTTCCTCGGCACTAGCACGGTGATCTCAGTCCCATCCCATGTTTAAGCAAAAAGACATTACAAGGCTCAACATAAATTGTAAATTAGAATTTCTAAGATCAAAAGAAAAAAAAAAAAGCGAGTCAAAACTTATAAAAATATTCCTCCCTATAGGAGTGTATGTATTTATGGACCACTACTTTATCTTGCAATTCTCACAATAGTACTAATATAGGATGACAATGGAGACAAGGCCTATCGCTACACTCCAAAAAAGTAACCCCCTTTGCATATAAACAACGGCTAAAAAAAAACTTTGCATAGTTCTGGTGGTGCTGCTACCTACCACATGTCAGCACCAAAACCTGAAACCTTAAAACATTATGATTCTTAATAGGTATATTTGCCACCTACCAACAGGCCAATAAACCCACGTCATATTGTTCAGATTGAAGTTGAGTGGAGTGGTAAGTCATACAAAAGTTCAAGCGTCTAAGAGATTCGAATGTTCTGAACATCCTGAAATGTTTCTCAGATCTTGAGATCCTCAGACATGGCAGAGGGTATGCAATGTGTTTTGAGGATATCTAAGGTTCCGGCCCTTGCATTCTTGGTATGTAAAATCACTATCTGCACAACCAATTTTACTCTCAGCCAAACTGGTGTGTGAGTGTGTGTGTGCATATAGTTGGAATGTGCCTAAACTAGCACGGGATATATGAGAGGGAGAGTACCTGGTCATATTCTAGATCAAATCTTAAATAGTCATCGTTACAATTCTCAACCATATCTGCCAAACTTCTCAGATTTTTAACCGGCACGCCATTGACAGCAAGAACCTATATAAAGGGACATAAATAAGTTAAAAAAGTGTTTTGAAGTTGTTGTAAGGACTTTCACGACCTGATTATTTTGAATACCTGAGTGTTGACAATGTCCTCGTATCCAATATTTATGTCAGCCACTAGCACCTACCAAAAATACAAAGCATAAAATGAGTTCCATTACTTTCTTTTCTGGGATAAGTTAAACAAGCTAAGAACAGTCAGAAGTAAATATATTGCAATATATACCACACTAGAAGACATAAGAAGAGAGTAACTGGAACCTGTGAAACAACAACAAGCTGTTCATCTGCAGATTGCGCCATTGCATGAAGATGTTTTTCCAACAGCTTCACGGGAGCATCAAATTCATAATCCTTTCCATACTGGAGAGCAAACCAGAGGTTATAAATCAACAAAAACTAGAATCCTTCAATAGAGCCTACCATTAATACTCATTAGTCGAATAAAAACAGGCTATGCTCAAGAGAGCTGGAACAGTCAGCCTGGATGAACTGTATTTCACAACGCTATGAATGGAATGCGTATCTCATTAATTATGCATTTTATGTTATGCAACAATCTAGCAGATGGATCAACTAACCCAGTGAGACATAGCTACAAACCTCTGAACGCAGATATGGGACCGATACAGCTGAGAAAACAAACCCAGCAACAATGTAGTATGAAGGAGGTTTGCCCTTTGTTTGTGCTGGGATAAGCCTCTTATGCGTCGCGAGTTTTATATTGAATTCAAGTACCTCTGAATTACGGAGAACTTTTACTGAAGCAGTATCACCGGTATACTTCTGAGAGATAAGATAA
>NW_019014407.1:197029-214457 GCF_000150535.2 Carica papaya | reverse complement strand
GTACAAGCTTTCAACAAGATAGCAAGAGTAAATTCATTGGACCTCACATTATCAAGCTGTATTCTCAGGAACAATTCAAATGCCTCCAGAGTTTGTTGATTTGTAACATAGCCATTAATCATTGTAGTGCAGGAAATAGCATTTATGACATACATTTGTTCAAACGTTTGACGGGTAGCACTCAGCTCTCCACAAGCAAGAAGCTTGGTAATCACAGTAATATATGAAACCACATTTCTAATGCGCATTTTATGAAATAGTTTACACCCGGAGTCTAAGTCTCCAAACTTGAAATAGAGATCCATGAGAGTGTTTTGATGAAAATTATTTTATAAAAAACTAGTTTTGATAGCCAATGCACGAACTTCTTTCCCTTTATTAACATTATATGAGGCCACACAAGCTTTTAAGACAAAGGGGGAAGTGAACTTATCAGGCTGCAAGCTCTGACAGATCATGAGATTATAGAAAAGAAGAGCTTGGTGAGGTTTGCCATTGGTAGTAAAGGCCCTAATAATAAGATTCCAAGTAAAGGTGGAGGGTTGGTGGATTTGATGGAATATAAGAGTCGCATAATCCATTTTCCCATAAGAAGAGCAAAGGTGAAGCAGTTTCCTAACAAGCAACTGATCATTAGAGAGTTAATGGCGAATGATCCTAGTATGAATCTGGTTGAGGTGATTGCAACTAGTGTATTTCTGAACCCAGAGGAGAGCCTTTTGGGAATCAAACCGTAGTCTAGAGGCAGAATATGCTATGTGGGATGGAGATTTCCCATAATAATATGTTTGAGCTCATATGGTATATGGTACAAGTTGTAACATCCCATAACAAAAAAAATTTGCATGTGCATTATGTATATATGAATATATAGTGTTTAAATTAAAGAGAAAAACACCTATTCATATGTATTGTATAATTGTTTTCTTTTCTTCTTTGATTAACAAAATATGAAGAAAGAAAATGATACTGGATTAGGATTTTCTCATAGAAATTTGTTTAAATCTATGTTTCTTCAAAACTAAAGTAAGTATATTAAGTGAATATTCTTGTATATTAAATTAAAGCTTAAACACCTGTGCCTGATCATACTCAACATCATTGGTGGTTATATATATGTGTGTGATTTTTAAATAATAACAATAATAATAAAGAGATGCCCTCAAGAAGCCTTCTCAGCATCCATTGTTTCAAACAGATGACCTTCTTACCCCATATATATATATACATGTATATATATATATATATATATATATAATAATAATAATTACAAGCAATCTCATTTCTAGTTGGCTACTCAACCAACCCACATAATGACTGAAGTTTAATTGTGTACGGAATGAACATCTCCAAAATTTTAGTGAATGACAAAAGTAAGATTGTTTCGTTTAGTGAAATATGAAATTTATTACGTTACTAGACGAAATAATTAAAATTATTTCCAAAATTTAAAAAAATTCCATAAGTTCATGGACAATTTATATGCCTTCTAAAAATAATTCAAGAAAATTATTCAACGTTCAAGTAGATGGATGCTTAATTGCATCAGCAGGAGCCAATTGGAATATCCCCTTCAAGATTTGCAACCCAAAGTGTTAGATTCAGTATTTATATAGCCCTAACAAATTGAATATTCCAACATCAATGTGGTACCACCCAGCCAGTAGTCAACCTTTTTATGTTGCACCATATATATTATACAAAGGAACTTTGAATTTGTATTAAAATATTAGTGTATGTATATTATATACACGTACATATATATATGTATGTACGTATATATCATTTCAAAATGGAGTTCTTTATGTCACACTGTTTTCTCAAGTGATGGATATATTTTTATTAGTAAGTTTATTGATTTATATTTGCAAACCTTATGATTAAGAAAGGTAATTAATTATAACACCAATATACATGCATATATATTATAAGATGATGTTATACTAAACTTCTATTTAGAAATCCATTTCAAGCCCAGATCTTTCTTCTTCGATTCAAATTCAAATCCTCCATTAAAGCCCAAAATTAATAACTTCAAGCCCATTACCCTTTCTGCATTCTGCACCTCTCCCATCTCAATCTCATCTTCCTCGACCTTTTCAATCACCATGCTCGACCTCCTGCTTACCAATTTCTCATCTCTCTCACTCGACCAGTAGCACCAAGAGGAGCATCTCTTCTATTTTCAAAAACCCCAAGTCCAGCACCACCTTCTCCTTCCCTCCGTCTCTCCCATCTGCTTCAGGAAATGAAAAGAAGCCGCAGCCTTTGACGCGGGAATTACGGAAGCGGAGACTCACCATTTCCCATAAAATTTTCTGTTAATATCTCGAGAATAAGCAAAAATATCAGGGATGTTCTGGACTTGCAGAAACGAAACGACGTCGTTTCTATGAACCGATACAGCTTCCAGTTCAATTTTCCCAACAGCAATGTATTTTAATTGACGGGTAGCATACCAGCAGGTATATATCTGTACATATATATATATATATATGTATACTTTTTTAATAAGTTTCCTAAAAAAGTATTTTAGCAAACTTAAAACAATTGTTGGTAAGGCCCCTAGCAGGGAATCGGACAAACCAAGGATGAGGATCATTGTGATTGGATCATGGATGGTTTTTAGTTGAACCATCATAACGAGTGCATGAGAATCATATCCTGAAAATTATGAAATTTTTATAAGGCTAAATTGTAAAAATATAAATAAATATAAAAGTACTCTGTTATCCTTCACTGTATAAAGGATTTTACAACCTTATCCAAACTATTTTTCTATCTCATAAAATAATATTCTTTTACATGCTTCACTAATTTGCTAATAAAGTAGAATGGAGTATGGTTCAAGATAAGTTTTCTTAGTATGTTCATATGTGTTTTTCTCACAAAAATTTAGTACATTAATATATATATATATATATTTTTTCTGAAATGTATATACGCAAATGACATTTTGTCTTTTATTTAGTAGGGATGTTTACCATTTTGATTCTTATAAACATTTTCCTCCTGTGTTAGGTTTAACACCATTGAAGAATTTATCTCAAAAATATAATTTCTAAAATCAATTGGGTGAAATTGTTGTTAAGAAATAAGAATGTATTTTATTTAATAAGTTTTTCATGTATGTCTCGGCTTTCTCGATGAATATCTTTTTATACTTTGTTCAATTATATCCTTATATCGTGACACGATATGTTATTTCGAAAAATTATAAATTTTTTCATTTTATTATGCGACATCTCTGTCGCATGTAAAAGAATATTATTTTATGAGATAGAAAAATAGTTTGGATAAGGTTGTAAAATCCTTTATACAATGAAGGATAAAAGAGTACTTTTATATTTATTTATATTTTTATAATTTAGCCTTATAAAAATTTCATAATTTTCAGGATATGATTCTCATGCACTCGTTATGATGGTTCAACTAAAAACCATCCATGAGCCAATCACAATGATCCTCATCCTTGGTTTGTCCGATTCCCTGCAAGGGGCCTTACCAACAATTGTTTTAAGTTTGCTAAAATACTTTTTTAGGAAAATTATTAAAAAAGTATACATATATATATACATACAGACATATATATTCGCACAGACCCAGAAACCTTTGGAACTCATTGATCATGATCAGTATCCAAATCCACTTGAAAAAATAAAAGATTGTTGATTCACAAGTCAGATCATGTGAAATCACTTGCAGGGATGGACATTAACCAGGCCACAAAGATAAGGAACAAAAATGGCCTTGGCACCTTTCTTCTTGTCCTGGAAGAAACAAAAAATAGACCAAGTGATCTCTTTCCAGAGCTTCAGAACTCAGAAAACTACAAGCTGGGGGACTCGCTCAAATTCATTTCATATACACGTCAAGAGAGATTTACACTAGAGAAGGGAAGGCCAGCATTTGCTCCATCATTGGAACTTACTTTTTGCCATTGCATAGAGCTTTAATCATACAGAGAGCTTCAGTTGAATACAACCCACATCGAACATGAAGCATGTAAGCTTGAATCTTGAACTGTGCATCCTTTCCCAAAAAATCTTGACTTGTGTAATTCCCCCATTGATGGTCAGAGATCTTCTGCGTTAGCAACGGTTTCTTTCAGCTTTGATCGCAAAGAATTCATTGGTCTATAATCCCCATCTGGCATGCTGGCACGATTACATAGTTCTAGCATGCAGGTGTAATGTTCTAAAATAGGTTCAATTCCATGATGCTCTATCATATATCTGTAATATCTAAAACCCTCATCTACGTCGTTTATATGTACACAAGCAGATAAAACACCGACGAAAGTGATTGCATCTGGTTTTTCGTTTGCCCTTTCCATCTGAGCAAACAGATCAAGTGCTTCCTTTCCACATCCGTGGATTCCCAAGCTGGTGATCATTGCATTCCAAGTGGCCAAACTCTTTCTTTCCATTTTCTCAAACACTTGTTTGGCATCCTGCAAACTGCCACATTTGCTATACATGTCAACAAGAGCTGTTCCAAGGTAAACCCCAAGTTTAAACCCATTCTTGAGAGCAAAGTCGTGGATCCAGCGACCCAAATCCAGACTTCCCAGTTCAGCACAAGCTTTCAACAAACTAACAAGTGTAAATTCATTTGGCCTCACATTATTGAGCAGCATTCTTTGAAACAATTCAAATGCCTCCTGAGGGTCTTGATTTCTAACATAACCACCAATCATTACGGTCCAGGAAACAACATTTCTCACCGGCATTTGCTCAAAGGTTTGACGGGCAGCACCCAGTTCTCCGCATGCAAGAAGCCCGGTAATCACAGTAGTCCATGAAACCACATTTGTAACACGCATTTTCTGAAATACTTTAAACCCAGAGTCTAGATCTCCGGACTTGAAATAGAGATCCATGAGAGTGTTCTGCAGAAAAGTATCTCGGAACAAACCAGTTTTGATAGCCAATGCATGGACTTCTTTCCCTTTATTAAGGTTAGATAAGGCCACACAAGCTTTTAAAACAAAGGGGAAAGAAAACTTATCAGGCTGGAAGCTCTGGCAGATCATGAGATTATAGAAAAGAAGAGCTTGTAGGGGTTTGGCATTGGTGGTAAAGGCCCTTATCATAAGATTCCAACTAAAGGTGGATGGTTGGTGGAGTTGGTGGAACACAAGAGTTGCATAATCCATTTTCCCATAAGAAGAACAAAGGTGAAGCAGTTTCCTAACAAGCAACTGATCATGAAAGAGTCCATGGCGAATGATCTTAGCATGAATCTGCTTCAGATGACTGCAACTGGAGCATTTCTGAAACCAGAGGAGAGCTTCTTGGGAATCAAACAGTAGTCTAGAGGCAGAACATGCTATGCGGGATGGAGATTTCCAGGGAAGTGGATCATGATAGCAAGGAAGACATGCCAGCATAGATTGTGTTCTTCTAAAGCCCAAAAAAGTTGCAGTATTTTGCAAGATAACTCTGATAAATGAGAAACGAGAAATGAGAAATGAAAAGGAAAAAAAAAATCAGAGTTTTCCAGATACAAACAGATAAACCCAACTAAAATTCATAAATTCAGATTAAAGCATTCAAAATTTCAACAAGAGAAGAAAATGAATGACTTTTGATTTTTTATGCACTAAAAAAGTCAAAATCCTAATTATTAAATTTATAAAATTTATCATAGTTTAGCAAACTCCACCCATTTCTTCAATTGTAAAATTATGAGTTTGCATTTCTTCTTGTCAAGTTTACTAACTTGAACTCTATAGGCTGTTGAGATAATATTTTCATTCAAATTTTTAGTCTACTTTCAAGGTAAAGTTGCAGCAAACTAAAGAACCCACAACTACAATGCATCAGCGGAAGAAGATCAGTGAAGTGAAAAGTGGGATTTCGATGAGTTGACGAAGAAAGAAAAGGAAAAGAAATACCTGCTGGTATGCTACCCGTCAATTTAAATACATTGCTGCCGTATCGGTTCCCAGAAACGACGTCGATTCGTTTCTGCAAGTCTAGAACATCCCTGATATTTTTGCTTATTCTCGAGATATTAACAGAAAATTTTATGGGAAATGGTGAGTCTCCGCTTCCATAATTCCCGCGTCAAAGGCTGCGGCTTCTTTTCATTTCCTGAAGCAGATGGGAGAGACGGAGGGAAGGAGAAGATGGTGCTGGACTTGGGGTTTTCGAAAAAAGAAGAGATGCTCCTCTGGTGCTACTGGTCGAGTGAGAGAGATGAGAAATTGGTAAGCAGGAGGTCGAGCAAGGTGATTGAAAAGGTCGAGGAAGATGAGATTGAGATGGGAGAGGTGCAGAATGCAGAAAGGGTAATGGGCTTGAAGTTATTAATTTTGGGCTTTAATGGAGGATTTGAATTTGAATTTAAGAAGAAAGATCTGGGCTTGAAATGGATTTCTAAATAGAAGTTTAGTATAACATCATCTCATAATATATATACATGTATCTTAGTTATAAGGTTTGCAAATATAAATCAATAAACTTACTAATAAAAATTTATCCATCACTTGAGAAAACAGTGTGACATAAAGAACTCCATTTTGAAATGATATATACATACATACATACATAAAAAGGTTGACTACTGACTAGGTGGTATCACATTCATATTGGAATATTCAATTTGCTATGGCTATATAAATACTGAATCTAATACTTTGGGCGGCAAATCTTGAATGATATTTTAATTAACTTTTTATCATATAGTACATAATGTGGATTGTAACGTCGTATAAAAAATTTGTGTGAATATGATATGTATATGAATGTATAATATTTAAGTTAAAAAGAAAAATAGATGTATAATTATTTTATTTTATTCTTTCATTAATAAAATATAAAGAAAGAAAATGAAACTGGATTAGGGTTTCCTCATAGCTCTTCCTTTGTTATTTTGTTTCATAAAAATTCGTTGAAATCTATGTTTTTTTCAGAACTCAAGTAAGTATATTAAGTGAATATTCTTGTGTGTATATATATATATATATGAATCAATGCTGACTTTATAATGTGATGAAATGTAAATCTGTATAAAAGTAATATGTATGTATGTATGTATGTATGCATACACAGGGTGCCCCCACATGTCAAGTTTTTAAACTCCCCATTGACATATGTATATATGTATATGTATATGTATATGTATGTTCAACAAGGGTTCGACCTGTCCATAATAAAATATACACAGATCCAACCATAATCTTAAAAGTTAATTTCAGTTATGTAATTAATTAATTAATAACTAACCATTATTTTTGCTAAACAACAATTAATTAACTGTTTGAAAACACTTTTGCTGTCGCAAAGGATGACGCAAAACGAGCAAGTAAAACCTAGGAATTAATGAATTAATTATATCCCAATTTGCACTAATTGCTATCCTGATTTTAGGGTTTATGGTCGAATCCACTTATAATTATTTATCTTATTATATAAATCACACACCATCCCTACTCTAATCTCATTGCTCAACATTAAACTAAAGCTTAAACATCATACTCAACATCATTGGTGCTTATATATATATATATACATATATGGTGTGTGTGTGTGTGAGATATTTTAAATAATAATACTAAAGAGATGCCCTCAAGAAGCCTTCTCAGCATCCATTGTTTCAAGCAGATCACCTTCTTAACCCATATAATATATATGTATGTATGTATACATGTATACATACATATATATATATAATGATTACAAGCAATCTCATTTCTAGTTGGCTACTCAACCAACCCACATAATGACTATAGTTTAAGTGTGTACGGAATGAATGTCTCCAAAAATTTTTGGATACAAAGGAAAACAATTAAAAAAAAAAAAAACAATTAGATACGGTTATTACACAATTTAAAATAAAAAACACTAAAAATATCCTCACGTAGAATACTCAGAAGTCCAGAAAGGAAATGCATTAAAAAGTGGCCCCCTCATTTTAGCGAATGGCAATTTATTTCATTTAATAAAATTGAAATTTAGTACATTAATTAATGTTAATAAAATTATAGTTTTTAAATAAGATTAAATTTCAAAAAATCTATTATATTTTTATACAAAATAAATATTTTATAACATTTAAATTATATAAAATTAATAACCCAACTTAACATTTTGAATATAATTAACACATTTTAAATTTTATTTACGTGTATTTTGTTTTACAAACCAAAAATTTAACTCTTGTTAATTGTTATATAATATATAATTATACTACATTATTTATTATAATATATACATAAAAAATAAAGAAACTATGGATCGTTCTTGATTGCCAGAATATTTTTAATATTTTTATGTTATGAATTAAGTTTTTTTTTTTTTTTTTTCGTCCAAGTTTATTTATCAAAATTTTTATTATGTATTTAAAGAAATTCATGAATTTTATGAGGAAAAAGAAGAGATTCAAACATTGTTCTTATATCTGTTTATTTCAATGGAGGCTGAGATTTTAGCTTGGAGTCTGATTTGGTCGGCATTATATACAGTGCATAAGAAAGCACACATCACCAACCATCATGTGATTAAATATTATATGTATATGTACTGCTAACCATTGGGGTAGACATCTTTACAAGAAAATATAAATATATATATATATATATATATTATTAACGTATAGTACAGCATATATTTAAAAAATAAATTATATATTTATAGGGGAAATGAGAGAGCTTTTGACCTAGAACTATCATCATTAAGTACTCTTGTCTCAAAGTAGAGTGTTTGCATCTAAACAAAATGGCAGACTATAGTAATAGCGGTGATGGTGGTGGTGGTAGCATCGGTAACGGTGGCGAAGATGGAGTTGTTATAGAGCACGAAAAGTTGTTGCCAATCGCCAACGTGGGACGGATCATGAAGCAAATTTTGCCTTCCAATGCGAAAATCTCGAAGGAAGCTAAGGAAACTATGCAAGAATGTGTGTCGGAGTTCATCAGCTTTGTAACCGGGGAAGCCTCAGAGAAGTGCCGGAGGGAACGGAGGAAGACTGTGAACGGGGACGATGTGTGCTGGGCGTTGGCGTCGTTGGGCTTCGATGACTATGTTGGACCTCTGAAAAGGTATTTGCATAAGTATAGGGAAGCAGAAGGAGAGAGATCAAGTAATAATGTTAGTCAAAATCATAAGGCTACCAATAATAATAATAATTTATATAATTAGCAATGTGCTTAGAAGTTAAATGAGGAAGCTGCTTATTGGTACAGCTCCTTTGATAATCAAGTTTAATTCCCATGACGATTTTAGTAAGTCTAGATTAGGTTGATTTTCATTATCTTTCAAAAAATTCTCGCTCTACCCAGCTAACTTTATAATCATTTTTAACCATGAATGACACATGCATATATATATATATATACATAAGGAATAAGATTCTTGAGGTTTAATTATACTTGTAATTCAGTATATGCATATCTGTTTTTACTTGTTATATATGTCTGCGTTTCGATTCATATATACAGATGCATATGGCTTTCTATTAATTTAGATTCCATATGAGTATTTTTCAAGTATAAACTGTAACAGGGTTTGATGGATACTGATTGATTTTTCAAATGGCAAGTATAATGGAACATATCTATATATATATATATGTATAGATTCCATAAGGAGAAATTTATTAATCCTTCAATTATTAAGGAGTGTGGAGGCAGCGATTAACAATCTTGATTAATAATCTTCAATTGAATAGCATTAAGTTGGTACGAGATCAAATACGCAAAGTACCAATGAAGATGATATTAGTAAAACCTATTGGCATGTTCGTATTTTTAACTTAGAAACATGATTATCTCTACTGCCAAATTTAGTTCCATTTAGCATGTTTATGCATATATAGCGTACTAAAATGAAGTCTGGGTTCATATATTCTTTATATATATATGTGTGTGTGTGTATTCCCCTTATATATGATGTGTTTTTGGATTGTTTGGATCCAACCCATAATCAAATCTCTGTTCCCTTTGTTAGGGAAGAGTTTATATCTCCATAGCTCCAAGCTTCAAACTCTCTGTATATACATCAAATAAATACATATAAGTATCAAGTCATTGTTTACGGCTTCTTTCAGGTTCACATATATTGTATTGTTTGGGTTTTAGTGTGTGTGTGTGTGTATATATATGTATATATATTATAGTACAAGTTGACAAAGGATTAAAAGTATCTGTCAAGATCTAAAGTTTAGTTAACCCACATTTCTGGGAATTTTTGGACCACCACAATACACACACACATAGAAATCAATAAGCTAATATTGTTTGTATGTATATATATATAAAGAAATCCAAAGAAAAAAAAAAAGAAAAACAAAATTTTGAAAGATATTCATTGAATTAAAAAAATATATAGATGTCTTTCTTTCTCAGTAATTAACCATGAAGATCAATTGTTAATCTCGAAAAGAGAGAGATGGGGGGTTAGGGTTAGGATTTCCATATATATGTCTGTGTATATGTATATATATGGCACAACATTATATTATGTCTTTTATCACTAATATACATATTTGTATATTTTAGGTAATAAATGATTGTTATTTGCTAAGATTAGTATATATATGTATTTATATTAATATTTTTGGTGCATTGTTTAAGAAGTTGAAGATCTATATGCATATCTTTAATTTAAAATACAGGTAGAAGCAAACATATGTATATTATATAAATAAATTTGGGGTGTATAGCTTAGGTTACACATGTAAAGATGAGACAAAGAGAACCTTGAAAGCATCAGCCAACCAAATTATTGGTTTGATACTAAGTGACATTGTTTTCTTCTATGAGAAGAATATTTGTTTTGATGTAGTGAA
The DNA here is from genome assembly GCF_000150535.2 of Carica papaya. Next base: position 203,663 of record NW_019014407.1, on the reverse strand, counting down.
CACCAACATCAAATTGAATATTCCTCTTTAAATTTTTACATTCTTCCTCTCTTCTACCCTCATATTTCACACCTCTATTCCTCTTTCTCACTATATATATATATATATACACACGCACACACACAAATATTTATTTATAAAAATTTACCCAGTTGGGTATTATTAGTATGATTCATGATCAGTTGATATAAGTGAGAAAGTATATAATAATTATTTAATTTCAAACTCATGCATATATCTATAAGCTCGTGTAATAAAAAAATCACAGATACATGCCGTACAAAAATATGATACAAATTAACTAATGAGAAACATGTCTTATTTTCATAGAACCCACTAGAATTTATAACCAAACCTTCTCATTAAGCCCAAAACTATCACTCTTTGACATAAACGGATCCTTACAAATGGTCCCAGGGTTTGGCTTTTTATATGTAACTAAACATTATAGCATAATAATGTGTAAAATTTTATTTATTATTTATCTACTCGGATTTTAACATATAAAAATAAAATTAAGGTAATAATATATATATATATAATAGTCATTTATTTAAATTTTTTAAATATAAAAATAAATTTTTTTATTTTTAATTTATTACAAATTATGCACTATGTAAATTTTTAAATACAAAAAAATAACTTTGGTGATATATAAAAATAACTAGCTATCTAAATTTTTTAAATATAAATAAGATTTAATTTTTAGTTAATTATAACTCATGTAACAAAATGCAAAGTTTAATATCATTTATTATTAGTTCTGTATATGTATAAACGAAGAAACATTTTAATTAAAGAAATCCATTTCTGCATTTTGCCCATGTGCTAAGGGGTAAATATTTTATAAAAGAGTGCAAAAATTCTAATTACATTATGTACCGTAATAAACATTTAATAGGCAAAAAAAAAAGAAAAAGTCTGGCAGACTAAATAGCCATACATAAAGCATGAGAAAGTTTACAAAATTAACTTGAAAAATCCAGAAAAAGTCTATAAATTTTATCAGTACAAACTAAAGCCTATAAAAAAACCACGTAGATATAATACTTACTGGTGGTTACTGCAATTTACCTTATTTGTTTCTAAAACACCATGGGAGATCAGCTGAACATCATAATCGGAACTTAAACTTCAGCAGTCATTGCAACCTTGAGTAACCGCCTTCTCGGAATCATGAAGATCTCATCGGACTGCCTCACACATCTTTTTAACCAATTATAGCAGTAATCTATTACAAACTTTTTCAAGTAACTAGACCCCCGAGATGCAATCACCTCAGTCTCCCCCAACATGTAAACAATCCCTCCATTCTTCAATGCCTCGTCCACTAGTCCTAGTTGTTTCTGAACCTCTTGGTTGTGGAGATTCGCCTTTTCTTGGTCGCTAACTTCATTATCTTCGATCTCGCCCACCACAAATGACTCTTTCAGCATGAAATCCTTCAATTGAGTCAGCAGTATCTCCTCGAATGACTCCCATTCTGTCCTTGCATCTTTATATCCATACCTCACCACGCATCGGTACAAGGCTAGATCATGAGGCTTTAGTCTCCCAAACAAGAATCTCTCTTCAGGAGGGACTTTGCCAATATGGAGTACTTTAATCGAGACAAAAACTAAAACTGTATGTAGAGTCGAGACATTCCTAATATAGCCCGTGAATATAGGGGATATGCCTTGGACTACTTCTGTGTAGAATAGGGCAACACCCGGTACACGGTGAATGACGGGATCGCTTGCTATTTCTGCTAGTCTGCTTGATGACACCTTGTTTTCGAGCTCGTACATGTACTTCTTCCGATAGCCATAACTCCATATGTACATGATGGTTACTAGGAGGGCAGCAAATAATAACGGAAGGTATCCTCCATCAACAAATTTATAGACGACTGAGCTCAAAAAAGCCAGTTCACTAAAAGAAATGAACACCACATATAGAATGATGAAGATAATGTTTGTTTTCCATATCATGATCATCACAATAAGAAGAAATCCGGATGTGACTTGAAACACAAAAGCCACGGCAAGTCCTACAGAGAAAATATCAATGAAAAACGTGATAAAAGACATGGGCAATGTATCATTCAAAGTGGAGAATTCAAATGAACACGGACGAGAAATTTAGTAATATAGCAAGTTAAATTACTGACCATACGCATTGCCAATCTTCAAAGTGTTTCTGAAGCCAATGGTGACACCAAGACATGCTAACATGAGAAGGTGATTTATCTCTGGTACATAAATTTGTCCCTCAAATTGAGTTGATGTGTGAACTATCTTAACCCTTGGAAAGCAACCAAGTGCCATAGACTGGTGGATAATTGAAAAAGAAGCTGAGATCAATGCTTGGCTAGCAATAATGGCAGCCATAACTGCCACGATAAACATTGGCCAAAACAATGTTGCTGCATGTAAAAGGAAATGAGGTTAATACGACCTGTTAATATTATGTGATAATGAGAAATTAAAAATAAAGCAATGTAAAAAATAAAATGATTCAAGAAATATAGACACGTGATTACAATTAACTTACTTGGAATTGATTTATAAAAGGTATCGAGAACATCTTCGTTGTGCTTTCGGAGATACGATATTTGACCAAAATAGGCAAAAAGGATGGATGGAAAGACTAGAGAACATGAACTTATCCGAATCGATCGGACATTAAAATGACCCAAATCAGCGAACAATGCTTCAGAACCTATCATATTTTTTAACATAAAGTTAAAGGAACCCTATATATTATACAGAATACAGAAACAAAATAAAACTAATTGCTAAATTAGTCTCATACAAATAGGGTTTAACATTGCTGCTGGAATTTCAGAAAGTATTATTAAACATAGGACTTGAATAAGAGTCGATATTCAGCAACAACGTCCACCAAGATCTTGTATGATCATATGTTTAGAACTCATATTCATCAAACAAGAATGTCCGTCAAAATAAATATAAACAAAGAACATAACAATCATACTGTACAATGTACGGATCCTATAATAACAATATTTGTGAACTAATGATGTTAGCCAATTATTTTAAAACTTTGTAAAAAAAAAATTCAATTTATTATTTATATACTTAGATTACTCTCACATGCAAATCCATTAAATTAAACTTGTAAATTATGCAGAGATCTAAATATCTTGTATCAGTGAAGATTCAAATACTAGATTTCTAATTTTTATTTTGATATCACATTAAACTAAAACCCTTACCTGTGAGACACAAAATAACTCCACCCATAGAAATCCAAGCGTCTTTTTTGTTCCTCGCAAAATACCTAACTATGTACCATGGATTTATGGCCTTGATTACACCAGGATCGTACTTGAAGAAGTTAAAGATACCTATGAGTGCAATTGAGACGAACCAAAGAGCAAGGATCGGTGCAAAAGAGTAGCCAACTTTATCAGTTCCAAATCTCTGAAGTTGGAACAAGAAAATCAAGATGATCACTGAAACCCACACAATCAAATCTTCTGTCATGTCTGGTGCAGCTACCTTTATTCCACCCATTGCCGACAACACTACAATAAAAAAAATCAAAATGTAACTACATAAAAACATAAAATGGTATGTAGCCCTTTTCCAAAATCACACTTCCCCTAATATTAGCCAAACTGTAACTTACCTACGTAGATATAAATCAATATGAATTTCTATATTGTTCCATGTGGGATTAACATTTTCTCCTAGAATTAATCAATTAATTAATTAACATGAACGAATATGTATAAACTTATGGAAGAAAATGTACCTGAAATGCAAGGTGTTAAGATGCCATCGCCAAGGACCATTGAGGTACCAAGTAGAGTGACGAACAAGAGAGTGTACTTGGCAACTTTGGTATTCTCCAGCATAGACTTGACAAATGAAGCTCTTTTGAGGCCGGTACTTGGCACTTCAAGCTTATAATTAGACACTTCATTGTCTTCTTTTTGGTGGTTTGGCATCAAACTAGCCTTGCAATATCGGCATATAAGAGAATACAGAGCAAAAGTTCCTCCTACAATTTGCTCAACCAATCACAGCAACATAACATCAATAATCCCAAATAAAAAACGATTCTCTGTAGATTTTACTTCTCTGATTTGATTTCTTATTTTTTTTACATCACACAACCGAATTATTAGGAAAAAAGTAATTAATCGATTAACGATATATAGGAATCATCATTAATCATACCTTCGCCATTATCATTTGCAGCCAAAACGATGAACACATACTTGATCAGGGTGATGAGTATGATGGAGTAGAAGATTAGAGACAATGCACCAAGAAGATCTTCATTGTCTTTGATTCCATCTGGAAAAATGCCAGGCAACGCATACAGTGGTGATGTCCCTATATCACCGTACACAATTCCAATGCTCTGAAACGCAAGCTTCAACACGGTCCCCCAATCACTCGCCTGCAATTTATTTTAAAAATATTTTAAAATTAGAATGGTTCAAATTAAGGGGCAAAATAGTAGATTAGAAAATATAAAAAAAAAAAAATCAACAATAATGATTGAAACTTAAGTAGTGTATTTACAAAATGACTCAAAGATTCGAATGAAAAATTCTGAATAAGAAATTTTGAAATTCAAGCGGCAATGACCCGAACAGAACTAAACAAAACATAAAAGGAGAAAAAAATATAATAGCTACATTATATATATATATATCGTGAAAGTAACAAAAACATTAGATGAGAGAGAGGGAAGCAAGAAACCTGGCGACGTTGATGATGATGAGCACTGCCGGTTTCATCAGTGAAAGAATCATAGCGACTGGGGGTTTTCTTTGAGATGGATTTATCAAATCCTTTGCTGCCATTGTTATGGTGATCCGGTGATCCTACGTCTTCTTCTTCTTCAATGCAATCACCAGCTCCCATTTTTTTCTCTTCTTAACAAATACGTTCGCATTCATTTGAATTCTGCTCTTATAGCCAACACAAGAGAGAGCTAAGACGAGGGAAAGACGCGTGAGACAGTAAAAATACGTGTGACAGAGTAAAACCATAAATAGCCTAGAAAATTGTAATTAAATTAACTTTTTTCTTTTTATACTAATTCGATTACCTTTTTACCTATAAAAAAAAAAAAAAGGAAAGTAAGGTTCAACTCAGCTGGACTATAGTTATTAATCATTAATTAATTAAAAGTAATTAATTAATTAATTAATTAATTCTTGATGACTAACATATATGTCAACAAGTTGAAATCTGTAATTTGATTATTATACGTTATTGTTATCATTAAAGTAAAAAAATCAGAGAAAATATATTTAAAACAATTAATAGTTTAAATTTACATAAAATCTAATTAAGAAATATATCTGAAACTAAATAAGTTTATATTAAATTAAAAAAAGATACAAAAATATAAAATATAGATTGTATCAGTACTTAACAAGAAACAAAAACCAACGTAATTAAGGATATATATACATATTACTATAGATTTAATTACAATTATTAGAATTTATATCAACGTAATTAACACTATAGTAATTTAATATATGAGTATTAATACGTAATATTACTCGATATATCTGCATATAAACTTTATTTAATATAAAAGCAAATTTGAGATTTACTACATGGTATATTTTTTTTAATTTTAATATTTTAAATAAAAATTCTATATGATAATTTATATATTTTCTAATATAATTTTATTTTTAATTGGCTATAATAGTATGAATATAATAGATAAACTACAAGTCAAGTACAGTTTATTTAAAAATTCTAATAATAAAAATAGAACATTAATTTTTAGTTAACTATATATATATATAATAGTTATGTATTAAAAGTTTAATTAATTATAAAATCTAAAATTATATACTATATAAGTTTTTTGCTCTACGTATCTTCCACCAAAACATAAAGTGAAATAATTTTTTTATATATTTATATTATTTTTTATAAATAGAGGAGCAGCACATTTGATTATTATATGTATACAACATTAATCATAAAAATAGTATTATAGTTAATTAATATTTTTATGTTGAAAATAGTTAAGGAATATATGTACTATCAAATATATAATAAAAAAAATATAGATTTACTGTAAAATATATCCATCATACCTTATTATTTCACCTCCTCTTTCTTACTATACTTCAGATTTTTCATTTCAATTTTTAGTACCTCATGGCTTAATTTCCATAAAAATTATTTGAAATTTATATCCTTTATAACTGTAACGATCCCAAAAATTTTAAAAGAAATGAATTATAAATTAAGTGTGGAAGTGAAATAAATAGTTATGATTTATATTTCTTACACAATAACTTAAAGTACCAAGTAGGGATACGGGAATGACCATTTTTAGAAAAATACGAGAAATTAAAAAAATTGTAACGGCCCCAGAAATTTAAAATGAAATGTGTATTAAAAATATCAAATGCGGAAGCGAAGTCAAAAATTCGATTAACATCCCTTACACTAAAACCAAAAACGTGCTCACAAAATATAAAAGATCAAATTAACTAAAGGAGAAACTCGAAAATAAAAGCTATGAATATGACTATGGAGTCTTTAGGCGTCTCCTTCGTCGTCCTCCTGCGGAACGGGCTCGGGAACAATGTCTTCCTGATCTGAAATGATTAAATAAGGAATGAGCTACACTAGCC